>JAPYZA010008520.1:0-51135 GCA_030522685.1 Eupelmus azureus | reverse complement strand
CGCCGCCGCCGCCGCCGCCGCCGCTGCTTCCAGCCGCGAGTAAATGGCCTTTGGATATCTGCATTCGAGCGGCAGGTTTATTGTTTTAACTTTGAGGCGAGAGCCGGGGCCGCCGCCGCCGCCGCCGCCGACGCCGACATAGCCGACGCGCTTACGCGCGAGACCGGCACCGGCAACGTAGCATTTGCATTTTACATTGGGAATTCATTAATTTTATAATTTCCCGCGCTCCTCCGGAGAAACCTAGTTTGTCGCTTTAATTGGTCTTCCTTGCGGCGATTAAGCCTAGTTTACGTTAAGAATTCCCGACGAGTCAGACTGCCGGGGGAAAGAGTTTCGTATAGTCAAAGACAATTTGGGTTTAGAGAAAAGAAAAGCCTTTTTGCCAAGTCGAGTGTTTTGTATAATAATATTGATTATGCAAAAAGAGTTGAATTAATTTTGCTATAATTAGATTATTATTATAAACAGTGAGTTATGGAAGAGAGATATTAAAAATTGACTATTTACTGATTAAGTATTCATAAAAGTTGTTTGTTACAAATGAAATTATTTAATTTTTATCAGACTTTTATACATTACTTTGAAATTTAAAAGCTTACGTAATTGAGTGGGTTAAATATAATCGTTTACATTTATAAAAGTTTAAAAAAACTAGTGAAAAACAAACAAGTCAATTAAAAGAAGCTAAAGAATCCATTAAAGAAAGAGAAGAGAAGCGTGTAGTTGGGGTCTTAGAGAAATTGGCAATGATACTCGAAACTAAAAGAAATTAGCAGTAAACATTATCGACGGGAAAATAGGATCCTAACAAAACGAGGCGGGGGATTAGCCGTTCCGCCGGGCGAGCCAATAAAACACTATATATACAGGGCCGGCTCATTCTCTCCCTCTTCGTGAGCGCTCGGCTATCCCTCCTCCTTTGTTTGAATTCGATTATCCCGACGCATTGTTCGACGTCACCGGCGTAAATCATTTTGGGTCAGCCCGAGCGCGTCGCTTGACGGTATGCGCAGCCCGCGAGAGGCGAAAATACCGAAACTCCAGAGAAAGACGAACGCGCGGCTCGTTCTGCGGACGTTTACGGGCGAGGATGGATGCGCCGCCGGCGAAGAAGCCGCCGCTCTCTCACGCCTTCTCTCCGCCCCCCCCCCCCCACCCCAGCTCATCTCCTCTCTCTTTCGGACTTTCGTGTATTTTGCTTCTTCTTTTTCCTTTTTCCGTTTAATTTTTTTCGGCCTCAGAGAAAGGGAGGCGAGATTACCAAAATGTTTAGACGCGCTACGGGAGTAGGAAAATAACCCCTTTATTTCTGCTCTGTGGCAATGTTTTCGAAAATGTCGAGGAATTATCTTTTTTAAATTTAACAGTAAATTTTTACGGCTTTTCGAAGTAAAAATTCGAGTCCGACTTCTTTTTCTAGGTATTTTATTGCGTAAGATAAGAATGGAAGAATTTCCGGTTTTTTACTGTTATGGCCGCGCAAAGTTCGATTATCTTTTTCGAAAATTCCGGGCAATAAATTTTTTTTAATTTTTCAAACTATAAATTGAACAGCTTTATATATCATCTGCTGCTATTCATATTTTATTACTTAAGATAAGGGCATCTAGAATCGAATAATACTTTTTATTGTTATAGTTTATAGACATGCAAAGTTCGTGTCGAAGTTGCAAAGAATAAGGTAGCTTCGCTGCTCGATAAACTTTATAGTTGGACGATAAAAACAAATCACGGAATTTTACGGAAGTATATGCGCGCGCGTGCACGCAGGCGCAAAAGATTCAAAATGTGCAAAGAGCCTGCCGCGCGCGGCGTACGTCTATGCATACGGCGTATATAAAAGTCGAAAAACTATAAAAATGTTTTCCTATCTGTAAATTCTTTTCTCTTGTACGCATAACTCGCCTGCAGATATCGCAAATCTATAAAGTAAGCGTGTATTAAGATACTCGTATACTCGGAACTATGCAAATGTACCGTAAATCGTCGATTCATGAGGCTCTTGCGGCCTCGTCCTCGCTTCTGCTGAATCACCTGACTGCACACGCGCAAACACACTAAAGCTCCAACCCTATAGCCATTTTCATTTTTCCTTCTCTCCGAGCCGACTCCCCACTGCCTTCAGAGGACAAATACTCCCGAATACCAGATATTCCCGCGTAAGTATTTTATTTCGTTAGCTCTCATTTCGCCTTCTTCTCGGGGTATGAACAAATTCGGCGACTGCGCGCTCGCTATTCTATTACGAGGAAATTGGCCTGTGTACGAGATTTCCGCCCTCGATGTATTTTGAGCGGAGATTGAAAAAGTTTTATATAGGACCAAGCTGACTTTTTTTTTTGAAACGTTATGAATTTATTTTTTTGCGCTGCACGATGTTGGGTTTCTTTTTCCTTTTAGTGCTGTATAGCGAACTGAACTTCGTTTGTAAAGAATGTATGTGTTAATGGACCTTTTTGGTTCGCTACATTTTTCAAAGAAAAAACCGTAAAGGTAAAATTTATAAATGTTTGTTTGAACAGGGCGGAATGAAAATTAGAACATTTACATGTCTTTAATCAACAAGTTTCGAATAGAGGATTGAATGTTTTGTACATACAGATAGCTTTCTGTGCAGTATTATAGTGTACAATAAAGCGAATTCAGTCAGTAGCTGAAAACACTCCAATTATAAAAGTTATTACGTATGAAATTCAAAAATAATTTTATCCTCTAAAGACAAAAAATTTATGAAGAAAATAACCAATTATCAAATTTACAAATTTTTAGACTAAAATAAAATTCTTAAATAAAGGTATAAAATCTATTTATTAAAGCCACAAAGACTTGCGCCATCGATCCAAAAGCGCCCCGTTACGCAAAAATTCTTTTTCTTAATTGGCCACTTTACGAGACCACGAAAAATGTCGACGAAACTGCAGCAGCCGAGTATCTTGCACGCACGGTACAAAACAGTAAAAAAAGAAGAAAAAAAACAGCACGCAGTATCCAGTCCCACGTCCACGTCAAACAGAGCTGAAAATGAAGAGAACAATGACATCCACGATAAAGCACAAAAGCCAAGCGGAAAGACGGCTGGGCAGGCGCAGACCGAGTTAATTAAACTTCTCGTGTAATGTAACTTTTTCAAGTGGCGGCCGCGCGAGCGCACGCCGCGAAGTAAACAGCTCATCTCTGACTGCACGAGCTCACGGATGTACGAGAAAGAGAGAGAGATGTTCGAAGACGTTTGAGCAAGCGAGCATTAACGCAACAGATAAAGTTGAACGTTTAATCGCATCTTCAAACGGTTCTCTGAGCGTTTTTGCACTGCTAGTACTACTAATTTTTATGATTTTAATTAAATTCCTTTCTTCTTCGCTCGAACGTTCGTAGCAGATATACTTTTATAGTATTATGAAATTGTGAAAAAATTTCAAAAGAACCGGAGTTGAAAGTATTTTTCCAAGCGAAAATAAATTTTATAATGCGACACTTGGTAAAATAGCATTTTACATTTTTTTAAAAACTTTGCAAGAGATTACAACTACAAAGAATAATATGTAAAATCAGTAGCTTCGTCGAGAGCGCAGAAGCGGCAAGTAGATAAGTGCAGCGTACAGTAAAACATTTCTTTAAAAAAATGAACTTTGATTTGGATCTTCAAGCTATCTCTCGAATAATTGAGAAGCTTTAAATTCTTTTAACGCTCCAAAAATCACAAGTCCCGATAGATTCCATCCTCATTAAGTGAGTCGCACTCTTGGTAAAAAAGAAGCAGCACTAGGCCCTCTCGTTCTGTCCCCGATTCGGCTCACGGCTCACTTTCACGGTAATTAAAAAGTCGAGGGCTCGCATGAAAGGTCAGAGACACAGGGCTATAGGTAGCGGGGGGTGGGATTAGCCGCGTAGTATCCGGAAGATAAATCTCGTATTCGCGCGTGCATGCGCGTGACGCTCTCGTTCGTTCCTCGCGGGCGGGCTTTGCGATGTTATAACAGCCCGACGATATAAACTCTTGGCTGGTGGCGCGGTGCTTGCGCCTAACGCAAAGTTTTTGCACGTGACTTACTCGTGCGGGGCACGAACTCCATTATCTTTGAACGTGTCGAGTTACCTCGTTAACTAACAATACCCCAAGCCGCGTTCGGCACTCACGTGTGCGAGCAGCGCGTCCCGGCGCCAGTTCTCCCTCAACTTTTCACTTTACGATCGGCTAAGATGTGCGCCTGCGACATACACACACTTGGCAAACTCGACGTTTCTCTTATTCTCCAGAAGAAGGAAGGAAACGTGCTCGCCGCGCTCACCTTTCCCGACAGACGGATTTTCACTTGGGCCGGGAAATTATTCTTAATATTGCCAGCGCCAAAGTCGCCGGCAGAGGAGACATTTTCGCGCGAGGAGCTTTCCGTGCGCGCGAGTTCGCGTAAAGCGATAAGGGCCGCGTGGAAATGAAAAAAGATTCTTCGCGCCAGTTCAGCGAACGAGAGGGACTGACTTTTACGAGCGAAGGTGGAGCGCGAGTATCAGTTAGCGACCGAGCCACTTGCAACTTCTCTTCAATGCTCGCTTCGCGACTTTCTGTCCGTGTGCTGCTGCTGCTGCCGCCGCTGCCGCTGCTGCCTCGGCGCATTCGAGTCTGTGTACTCTCGTGGATTTTCGGGATAAATAGGCGACGCTTTTTACGAAAGAGCTGGAACGACGAGGTTTTGCCTTCTTTTGCCGGGGAGAAGAAGAGTGCTACTTCGGCTGTTTGTTCGCCCCTCGGAGCGAGCGTTTGCATTTTCAATTTCTCAGCGGGCCCTGGGCGAGTCTCGTGCATTGACATTTTCAGAGAAAGCGCCAAAGATGGCAAGATTATAAATAAATCTCTAGGACTGCACAATACAAACGCAATATAATTTCAGTACTATTCGGCAGCCCGCGAGAGCGATAAAATTAAAATTTATCGTAGTTTCACTTCAAACAAGCGCGAGGCGCTTCCATAAAACGCGCCAATAAAGCCGACGTCACACACACACAGACACACACATACGTAGACAAGACCATTCTTCTGCCGGTCGTTTATCGTTAACGCGGCCGCGTGTACGCGGGCCCGTAAAAAGCCGAGCTAAATTACCGAAAAAATTTTGATTACCCAATTTAGCCGGCGACATACATCTTTCGGCAGCGATAACAAAAATTAGGCTTTCGCCGCCGGCGGCGGCTCCGCTATGAATATTTCACAGGCTTTATACCGCTCGTTTTCGAGGGAAAAAGTTGGCCGGTAACTGCTGCTTTCCCGCGAAAATCAAAACTCGCGTGCGGAACAAATTCATTTGAGGCCGCGAGCTGAGCGCGAGTGCACGCCTCGTCGTAAATTATCATTAAGGTGATTGGCCAGTGGCTCCGGCCGCGTTAATCCATCCACGCTTTTAACCGCGCCCCGGCACGAAAACGCACTTTATCTCCATCTCCGTTGCGCAGTCTGCTCTATGCCAAGTATCAAGCGTGTTGTCTCTTTCTCTCTCTCTCTCTCTCTCTCTAGCTCTCTCGCTCTCGGCACGATTGCGCGACTGACAAATCGGATTTTCGAAAGACGAGTTTTGTCACTGTCCCGCCGGGCGCGACAATCCGCTGACAGACCAATCAGTCCTCTCTCGCCCCATCGTCCTTAATCTGCGAGCGCGCGACCGGCTATAGCTTCTCTTTAGCTGGGCGCGCTCGCGGTCGAGCTATCCCTGAGACTCCTGCCTTTTCAGCCGCGTCTGTACCAATTGCTTTTGGATTTGTTGGCTATTGATTTTTACTCTTTGGGATGTATAGTTTTTCAGTTTGCGGGAACATGATCTGGTCTTTTTATTCTTTTTGATTTTTGAAATATACTCAAAAATTTTAGTGTTTTAAATACGCAGATAAGGTTAGTTATGATTAGCAATCATAAAACTAAAAAGTAAGTGAAAAAAAAAATATTTTTTTTATGTAATAAATAATAAACAATCAAAAGCGTCATTATTTTTTATAAAAAGATTAGAAATCAAGACATTGTTAATTTTTCTTTTGCCTTCTTAAAATTAATATTTTAACAAGTTCTAAAGTAATAATACCGAATCACTGACCAAACCTTTCCAATACTATTAATAATATTTCTTGAATATGATAGTTTGCATTGCAATGTATTGTCCGAAAAGAGCTGAACATTTAGAGCGTAAATTTTGTTGGAATGTGATATTCTCATACGTTAATCTCCGTGCTGTATTCCAACCGTATTTCACTACATTTTAGATATTATATAGGAAGCATTAAATTTATGTATTTCATCCCTTTATTACTTTTCGATAACTGAACATAAACCGTTATAAATCGTTTTAAAAAGCTGGATCAATTTACATATAAAAAAATTTAAATAATGTAATTATTTTTGTTAACTCATCAAACAGAATGAAACTTTAGCCAGTAGGTTGTATATTTGTAAAAATACTTTTATGATGAATTTTCAGTGATGATTATTCATGCAGAGTGCAACCATCGTTATTATGCGGCAAATGCAATTTATTCTAGGAAATAATGTTCGGAACAACTAATCTTGAACTTGCCCTCTAGAGTAGTTTCACGTTAACTTTCTGCGTCTCGACGAAGTCTTCTCTTAAGTCAAACCTAGTATCAAAATTAGCACTTAATCTATATAGCATTATAGCATCATAACAAGCGTGTAAAATAGCATCACCTCAGTTCAAGTGGTTCTGTATCTTGCGTTGTTTGAACCTCCATTTTCTTGCATTTTATAAATATAAACTTAAGTACACATTTAATTAATGAAATAATGGAATTGCGTTGTACAACTTTTTTTAAAATTGTAAAAAATTTTAAAAGTCCAATACTTGAAATACTTAAGATTTCCATTTATACAAAAGTGCAAATGAAGATGTACTGTCTAACGAAATTTTGTAATTTCCTTTTCAAGGCACATCTCACAGTTCATGTTAATTACTTTTATCTTGATGATTGAAATGTTTATTAATTTTTTAATCTTGTTAATTATTCATACGGAAAATAACTACTTTAAATTACCTGAGTAAGTAAGCTCGAAAAATGCAGGAGCAGTAGTTCATAACGCTTATTGTTGAATCTATCATGAAAAATACTCGCGCGCCTCACAAGTTACATACGTCTTTATAACTAGGCGAAAAGCACGCAGCTATCGCTCTCACGTCGTGTCGCACCGAGTCCTAGAGAGAGGGAGAGAGAGAAAGACAGATATAGAAAGCGAGAGGGAGGGAGGGGGCTGGCTCTCTCTCGGCGAAGCCGGTAATCGACGATCGCTGCGGCCGATACCCCCGACCCGGGCGGCCCCGGGAAATTTATTCCCGCGAGATAAGCAGCAGCAGCAGCAGCAGAAGCAGCAGCTGAGAAAGCGTTGACTTATTGCGCGAGAAGCGCAGAGGCTTTCTTCGATAAGTTCTTGTATTATTTTCCAAGAGCTGGGGCTACGTTTGTTCAGGGGAATGCGGGAAGCGAATTCGAGAGGAGCTTGCGGATGTTTTCGGGCTTACGGAGAGAGCTGGGGGCTCGTTTGTATGAATTAAGGTGGGCGGCTTGAATACCGTTCGGCCGAGATGTTTGTTTTTGGAATTTCGGCATTTTTTCTTTTTTTTCTTCTCTTTTTTAAGGATGATGTGTTTTACTCAGCGAGGTGTGTTTTCATATGATGCTGATAAGGAATTATTACGACTTTTATTATTTCAACATTTTTCTTTATTTACATGTATTTACCGTCTGCCATATATTTTTCATGTAACACGGGACCGTTGTACAAACATGATTTATATTTTCATTCACTCATTTCAAACATTGGAATACTAAATTTAAATCGCGGAATGTTTAAAAAAGTAATGTGAAATGTTCAATATTTATAATGGAAAAAACAAACAATTTTCCGTATAATTTCGGAAGTTTATAGTCAACAAAGGATTTAAAGCACAGCTGGTAAAAATAACGCTGCAGAGTCAGTTAAACAATTTGGATTGACCCAAACAATGTCAGTAGCCGTCGGCATATTTCAGATAAAACAATAGTGCTTGTTGACGAAGAAAAACATTTAAAAGCCATTGATAAATATTTATTTTTATTTTTACCAATGATACAGATTTTTATTTTAATAAACCATATAAAAGTTAGGATTAAATATTTACAAACACGTTATGAAACTTTTATTTGACAAATAAAAAGAATAGAAATCGCGTTAATACGTAAACAGTGATCGGCGCGGCAAAGAGGCGAGGTCCGTTAAAAAAAATCAAAATCTCTCGGTCGTGAAAACAAACGATCGAAAACGTCAGGACAATAATTCAGGGCTGGAATCGGAGAATCCAGAGCGGGCATAAAAGCGACGATACGCGGAGTTCTCGGTGCGCGCAGCGCGAGGATTCCGGAATACGGCGCCGTAAAATCGCGCTCTTGCGCGCGCGCGCGCCAAAGTCGAGAGGAGGAAACGAGCATCGAAAAGGTGAGCGCGCGTGCTCGCGGCAAAGAAATAAAAACGCGGCCTTTTTCAAAGTCGCGCGAGCTTTGTACGAGGCGCTTACAGGGAAAAGGCGAGGCTGCAGCGCGCGACGGGGCTTAACAAAGCTGCGAATACTTTAAATTCAGACGTAAAGCAGTCGCGTGTGCGCGAGCCTGTACGTATAAAGGAGGCGGCCTCCTCCTCGAGTTATGTGACCTATAACACGCTCCGCCGTGTGCTAAACCGCCGGCGCCCGCGCGCTCTCAGAGATCGATGCCGCTCGCTGCTGTGTACGCGCGCGAGCCGACTGGGATTTCGGCTCATTATTTGTTGTTAATGTTCCGCCGATTTCTGCCTTCTGCTAACGATCGCGGTTAAAGCTTTAGCTTTTGTTTACTTTAGTCGTTATCTTTGCGCATTCTATTTCAATGATAGATTTCCTTTTTTTCTGAATGAGTGAAAATCAGATAAGATTTTGAATGATTATAAAGATTATATTCAAAGTCACTATACACTTGGGTTCAGAATGACTTTTGCCAAATAATTTGTAACAAATAGTTTTGAAGTAGACTTTACGTTTGACTAAACATTGCTCTTTTCTACTGATTTTCTCGAAACAAACGAAACTGAAAATCTTCCATAAGCAAAAGTTTGAAAACTTATATAAAAAAAATTCTCGAAAACTGTTATCACCTGCACTGCTGTTTAGCCAGACTTAGCATCGTCCATCTGAAATCAGAATTCCAATAGCTCGTCGGCAATTTCACAGTCCGTCAATCGTCCTAAAACTCGATACCATACGTATTCAGCGGCTGCTTGGTCGGGCAAACTGTATTGTCTGTTCTTAAACGCGCTTGGGCACAGTCCATTCCATTAGGATATCTCGCTCGAACGCGCTGCGCGCCGCGCGCCGCGCGCCGCTCGTTGGTCGGGAGACAGAGAAAGTCGAGGCGGAAGTGAACGCGAAATCTCCGGCGAGGACATCGGTGATGCAAGCGTAATTTGCATATTTCGGCCGTAGCTCGGGCCCCGGAAGGACTCCCATTGTGCATACGTCTTCTGCTCTCTCAGGGCAGAAGGGAGGGAAAGGGAGGAGGGGGTGGGGGGTTACGGAGGGTTCGCGAAAGGTGAATTTGCGCGTCGTGTCGTATTTTCCGCCAATTAGAGACCGACCAGTTCCCGAGTATTCTCTGCTCGTCTTCGACATGCCGGCCGAAGCTTACAGTGTATACGACCGAGCGGCGTATATAGACCCTGGCATACGCCGACGGCTATCGCAGCCCTGTCACGTGTGTAACGAATAACGAGACACGTCCAGCCAGGCTCTCTCTCTCTCTCTCACTCTATGTGTGTACCTGGATTTGCGTGCTCACACATGAAGTTGCACCTACGCTAAAAGGAGACTGTGTATTGGCTGCCCGCATGTTTCATTTTGAGGTTGCCAATTCGGCCCACTCGCTCCGAGGGCTTGTTTTATTTAGTTGTGTTAATACTAATGGGATCTAGGTCATCACATTCGAATAATTAATTAGTTTTAGTTAACTATTTCACTTGCCTTTCTAAAAGTATAATTACAAACAATTAATTCATGTTTATTCTACTTTGTTTAAATTAGAGTTCAATAAATCCTTATTTCGCGCCGAGTTAAATATATTCGCTCCGATAATCGAAATGATTTTACGTTCAATTTTATCGGTGACATCATTAATTTATTCGCTCCAAATAAAGAATAAATTATCCAACTCCCGAAATAAAAGTCTAGTCAAAATGTAAGTACGCGCATTTAAAATAAATGAAACACTTTTCCACTGGCGTCACAGCTGCAAATAAACATATTTGCAGCTCGAGCCGTTAAGAAATAACAATTTCGTGCTGACGCAGATGACGCAGACACTTAGACGCATAGGTGCAAGAGCGCAGTCTTCCACATAGACAGATTCGCATTTTCCGCGAACGCGCAGGCGACTAAAGCTCCAACGCGAAAGCGCCACACACGTGCGCGCGCTTCCAGCCAGACATAAACTTGGGCGCAGCTTCGTAAAGCAGCACACATGCACTGGCGGCTAAGCACCTTACACTTCTGCAAGGACGAGGGCACTTCGCATTCAGCGCACGCATATTCCCGAGCTATATATAAGCGGCGGCGGCGGCGGCGGCGGCGACGACGGCCACATGCATGTAGTCAGACGCATAAACAGGGGAATCTACAGTGCAGGTGCGCGCCTACGAAGTCATCGACTCGCTGGTATTATGCCGGCGTTTTCATGGCTGTTGGAGGAGCCGTGTATATACACAGATACACTCACACTCACAGACACGTAGACGCGGCTCTGTATTTACGCGCGCATGGCTCACACATCTCGGGGGAGGGGAAGCAGCTAAGTTGTCGATGCGCCGCAAGCTCGATCTGCAGCTGTAAACGCGCTCCTCTGTTCTAGACGCTGGGCCCATAATGACGGCGCACACGCCCCCTCAGCCGACTCTATTGACTCTGTGTGCAGTGCTCTGCGCTATCGTCGCACCGGGCGAGATGCGCGCGCGACTGCGAGAGCGTCTAAGATACGTGCTAGGCAAACGTTTGAGAAACATCGCTCCTCCTATATGTGTGTGTGTAGCTGTGTGGCTGTGTTGCCCGCGCGCGAGTTTAACCAGGCGGGCTTCATTGTTAGATCGATGACGCTGAGTAGATGTGTGAATGTTCGGTCTCCGCTGGCGGAACAGCGCGCAGCTTGCGAGACATGTTAATCAAGGTGCCTGCGAGGCTGCACGCTCCAGCGATTTGATGAGAATGGTTGGGCTCGAGAGCGAGGAAGCTTCGGAAACGACGGGATGTGTCTTTGGAAGCTTCGTTGGTTACCAACTCGCTGTACTTTCTTTCATGACAAACGTTCAGAATCTGGCTTGCGAGGATTGTTGTAATGCTACGCGCTCACGAGTGCATGCTGCAATTGCAAAAATAATTGAAAATACTGATTATACTGTAATTATGTTGTGGAGTAAATGAAACTTTGAAGAAGAATGAGAAATCCGAACGGACCGACGGTTAATTAAAAATGAATGTAATCAAAATGTAAATTGAATTAATTAATCTAGTCAATTCCAATTCTGAGCGCAATTAGTTACTTTGCATAAAGGGAATCAACAAACTTCTTTTTTTCACGCTCACTCTGCGTAAGTACGGTCGGTGTTTGATCCAAGTACAAGCAGCATCAACGAACACTATCAGTAAGTGCTCATTTTCTCTCTCTCTCTTTGAGTAATTCTTGGTATTTGACAAAGTATCTCCAGAAATCAGATATATATGGCTTTTGTTTAAAGAATAAGCGCATTATATTGCTGGTTCTGAACAGCTCATTTCAAGTGACTATTTAATGATGAAAGTGTTACATATTGCAATCAGGTTACTTATTTAATTATCTCAGATTATAACTAAAACAGACGTCGTCACGTTTGAATTTTAATGTTGGATTTTTAATTAGAATTGGTGATTTTTCTGTTTAAAATAGCTTCTTTAGATATATTACAATTTATTAATCTTGATAATACGTGGTTGATCCGAATGTATTTCTTCAATTACTTGGTAAAATCTGATTTTAATAATTTAATGCAGTTTCTTAATAAAATTTGCTGCATCAGAATTCAATAGATATAACTAATTCACAAAAGAACATCGCGCAGTCCATTAATTATTTTCAGATTAAAGCTCATCCTAATTAAGCCCTAAAATAATTTTGCAGTCCAATTAGTTTGCACATTACGCGCAATATTAGCCTCGTCACTGCTCTAGACTCTCCTAATTCAAATTTTTAGCCAGCTCCGTGGCCAGTCGCACGGCGAATATATATACGCACGCACGCTCGCCATATTCCCGAGGACTTAATTAATAAATCATGCAACGCGATGCTCGGCCGAGCTAGCAGGCGCGCATCCGAATCCTTAATTAGCAAAACATGGTGAAAAGAAGTCGTCGTCGTCGCTGGCAGTCGTAGCGCCCCGACAATGCATTCTGCGCTCCTTGCTCGGCGACATTTCCTTTAATTAAAATTCTCGCTGCTCGCGCGGAAAACACTTTAAGACGGCCGAAAGGTGTTTGGAAAAAAGAAGGCGGCGAGGGGAAAGGGCAAACGAAGACGTATAACCGGTTAATTACAATTTTCCATACGTCATACGGAAAAGAGGGAAAGCTTGCGTTCGCGTGAAAGCTCGGCAGCGCGCTCGGAGAAGAAAGTCCGTCGGGGGGCTTTGTGGGCGCATCGCGTGCGCGCGTATGTCTACCTGTTCCGTGCGACCGCGGCTGCGTAACAATGGTGGCCACCAAGCAGCGCTAAACAATGATACGATAAATCTCTCTCTCTCTCTCTCTCTCTCTCTTTCTCTCTCAAGCGAGAGGGAGAGCGCGAGAATTCGCGGAGAGAGCCTATACGCAGGGGGACGAGGAAGAGAGGAATAAAAGCCGATGCGATGAAGGTGTATGGATAATGCGCAATCATTAAGCTCTGGTCTTTTTTCTTTTTCTCTGATTGCAGCCTCTTTTAATGAGATTTTCAATGTGTGATGTAACAGCTTGAATAGAAATTTAATTAGTTGGGATAGATAATTGAAAATTTTTTATAACCGACATAATCACATTAGGAATGAAGCAATATGTTTAGGTACCAACAAGTAGTATTTGAATTAAGTGCTTATTAAAAAGTGTAACAAATAATATGTATTTATTGAATAGTATTGTTTAAACATTATTATGACATTTAAGCTTGTGCAGATTTTTTAAAATAAAAATATTTAAAGTGGTATATAAATTTAAATTAAGTTTTTAAAGTGATAAATAATTTATCATTGCTCTAAAATCTTATTCAAAACTAGGCACTTAATTAAAGCAAATGTGTGTAGGATAATTAATAAGGGGGCATGGTTTTTGATTGTCTAAAACCACTTCGATCAGTATCAACGGAATCACTGACTCGAAAAGTTCGACTTCGTTTTACAAGTGCACAGGAGAGAGAGAGAGAGAAAGAGACTGGCTAAAAATACCTCCACTCTTTTCTGAGTGTGCCACTTGCTTCTTTCTCCTCTCTTTCTCTTTCCCTCTTCTTCTTCATTCGACTCGTTCGCCATTGTACTAAGCTCTTTCTTTTTTTCGTTCACTCAAAATGTAAATTAATTTCTTTTTCCACTGCAATTGGGATGCTTGTAATATACTCTCGTTGCACTCTGACAAGCTCAAATGAAATTCCGCGTGAATTAGAACCTTTTGCGCGCGCATTTTCTCAATAATCCCTTTAGTAGTTCACAAAGTCAGTATTCATCAATTCGCGCGATCGGTCCCCACCTTTGATGGACTTGCGACAAGCACGTCAAAGAGGGCGTTTAAGCTTGTTTCAAAAGGGGTAGAAGTAGGAGAAAATCGTTGGGTTGCGTGTTATTTTTTTTTTTTTTTTTTTGTTTGCTGCGTGCTAAAAAATATGTAAGAGTCGTACGCATTCCACTTCATTTTATTTGGATACGGACGATATACCTGTTAAAGTGAATTTATTCGATGAATATTTGGGTTAATAGTTGTCATTTGCATAAAATATAGATACTGAAAGTATTCGGAAAACTTCTTTTTCAAGCGCGATCGGATGAAAATAAACTCAAATACTCAGGTGAATATGTTGTGGTTTAAGATTATTGAATAAGAAAAATTCAATTTAACATACCTGAAATTGTTAATATCTTAATAATGTTAAAGTTATTAATAGACTTTAATTTAATTGAGAATGACTCCTCGTAATCCAATATAAAATTAAAGACTTATTTTATAGCTCGAAATTCTTTGGTCTTTATTGATTTATTGACGACTTTCTAATGAAATATTTAGAGCGTTAATTAATATAGGTAGCGATTTCGGATAATAACGTAATTTTTAAGTGTACGTACACTCATGTACTTTGGTATATATTTGGTGTATTTTGGTGACTACGTATTGAATTTCACTCAATTACATCTATCATTTCCTCAGCGTTTATGCTGCATTAACTTTTTCATTCAACTAGTTGCATGCGTGTGGCTGACGTAAATTCGATAAATGTTTATTCAATATGTACTGCATCCGAGCTTTGAACGTAAAGCTGTGAATATCATCGGAAATAAAAAATTGTTAACATTCCCCAAATAAAGCATTCATCTAAATAAAGAATTGAACATGAAAAATAAATCATAGGTGCCAATAGGAAAAAGATACTAAAGAGAGGAATAAGTTGGAAGTCTCTTAAAATTAACCTGTCCACGATCCTATAGCCATCCATTTTCGGAGCAAGCCATTATCGACTAGCTGTCCATTATGGCAAAATAATTTTGCGTATAAACTACATCGCGCTGGCACGTAAATTTCGCCCTCCGTCCGTAAGATTTAGCCCGGGCTCGTAGCTTCGAGAGCCCGGCAAGGCAGCGAGAATTCAAATAAGAGCCAATTCACAAACGCCAATAAAACGGAATCACCGACAAATCGCCCTCTCCGCGTACGTTAGCTACGCTATACGCAGTCCTCTGTAGATAGAAAAAGGGCACCCAAACCCCGGCGATACTTTCGCGTCCCATTCGATAATGTCTCGGAGAGAGAGAAAGAGAGAGGGAGAAACGCTGTACGACCCTCCGCTTTTACCTACGCAGAGATAAGGCTGCCTCGTCGTGTGCGATGTATATATACATATACGCAGGCCGATCGCGCGCTACGCTAGAGGGAAGTAGGATTGATGCCGCTAAGCGCACCCCCGGGTACGCGCGGCGGACAAAAAAAGAAATTCGGCCTTGAGGACCGCAGGGCTTTTCACCGCTACGAGCTGTCGTTTCGGCTCGCCGATCATGTTTAAGTGGATATCTCTGTTTTTTTTTCTTTCTATTCCGTTGGGGAGATGGAAAATGAGGAGTATTTTGATTGGGGGAAGTGGAAGTTGTTTGGGAAGGTAAAGATCGCTTCGAGATGTTAGGAAGGAATTGATTATTTGTTGAGAGAGAGCGCTGCTCGTGTGCGTGACTGAAATCTTGAGGTTTGATTAATTAACGGGGAGAATACGATTCAAACCTGCTGATCATAAAAGAAGTAATGAGAGGAAAAAACTCGGATTCCCTTGGGTGATCGAAGAAATAGGCTAAGTGAATTTGGGATGCAAGACATGTGTGCGATCGTGTATCTGGAGGAAAGTGTTTCTGGACTTATCCTAAAAACTTAACGCTAGTTTTTGTTTTATTGATTGAGTTTCCTGCTCATTAAATCACGAAGGTCGAAACGGTACTATCGAGAAACTACACTTGCCGTTTAAACATATGAGGTTCGGTAGCTCAGCAAGCTTTTCGTTAATACTTACAACGCAGAACACACTCAGATTGTCACTGAATAATTAAGCCAAGCTCGCTGCAGCACGCAATTATTAAACCGAAGGTTTTGATTTTCATCCTGCGAGCATCATCCCGCTCATTTGCCCTTTGGAATAATTCACCGTGCCGTGGCATGCCCGTATTAATCCTTGACGCAAGCCACTACTATCCCAGCCCGTCGGTCCCGCCATCAAACTTTCATCTCGCTTGCAATTTAGCGCAGAAATTTTTTACGTCCACGCGTCCCCGGCATCCATACGCGATAGACTCGAGGGATCCGGTGTATTCCGACCTGCCCACCTCCCACGTCCCTCCTGCGAGCCTTTATCATCCGGCGGCCCCTTACTTGGACGCGCCAACAGCCTGGCTCGTTAAAAATGCATCGGGTCCGCCGTGCAGCCAGCTGAATATCTCGGAGTAATCCGCGCGCAGCCCGCCGGGAGACTGATGCCGCTGCACGGATGTAAGCGCGATGTGTGTGTACACTTGGCCAGATTCGGCAAGAGGCTTCCGCCTTCCTCGACTGTGTCTCTTGAATGCGCGCGCTGCTTGGAAATGCATAATGCAGCGATGTGCGTTTCGTCCATTAGTTGGGGTGGACCGGCTTATCTCCGCTGTGTTTGGATTGTAGGCAGAAGGGAAGGGTTTACGAGTGGAAGCACCCCGCGAAAGTGATATTGCGGCGAGTCGTAAAGCTTTTTTGCGAAATGTTTATTTTTTTTTAGTTTCGAGGGTTTTTTCGAATGAAGGGCGAGTGTCAACATGTCTCCTGTTTTTTAGTGGATCATAAAAAGTTGAGATTTATTGTGAAAATGTTCTCTGATGTTGGTGAGTAGGGAAAAAATGCCGCACATGAGTGAAAAACATCGGGATGAACCAACACAAACTATAAATTATAAACCTGTCCATTAGTTTACAGTCTTACATTCAATAATTCGTGCATTTTTATTGTACTACAAGCCAAAGTGATCAGAATATGAATGATTTGTTACTCCAATAATAGCTTAATCAATACGCAACAACAGACGACTTTTATCGTTCAAGGTGCAATAAATAAAACTTAACATGAACAGACAAATTTTTTCCCCAAAATTGCATATTGCATGATTGTTGCAGCCTATATGTTACTTCGGACTCACCGCATCGGAAACGAAAGCAAAACTTGTACGCGCGCCGGGCAAAAGCCGCAAAACCGCGCGTACACAATACACTACAACATTGTAGGCACACGCGCTCAAAGGTCAGAAAGAGCGCCGAAGCAAGAGGTCATCGATAAACGTTTAACCAGCAGCCGAGAGAAATTTTGATCCCACCGGCAGTAATAAGACACCCGAGAGCTTAGGCACTCGAACCCTAATTCGTTATTCATGCTCGCTTAGCCACAAGCCTCAACGCGAAAGCTCCCCTCTGTCTAGTCGCATTATATATGCGTCTCGTGCGTGCGCACGTACCGGGAAAGGAGGAAAATCGAATGCGTACACGCGCGCGCTAAGAATTTGAGCTTGCCGAGCCGTGAAAATGAAGCCGAATCTCCGTTGGGAAATCCGAATTTTTTTACTACATTAGGTATTTCGAGAATTCGGCTGATTCGATTAATAATTATGGTAATGATTGTAAGATTGTTTTTCTTCGGCAGTAATGTTATTGCGAGTTGATTGAATTTTCACGCTTGGCTGAACTATCGGTTGTAGACGAACCGAATTATTGAGCTCTTTGAACAATATATTATATAAATTAACGGCCTAACAAACACGAACGTGATCAAAGGAAAGTATTTTTACATTTTAAATGTTCATTTCAAAGTTGAAACATGTTGTTATTTGCAAAATAGTTTAAAACTAAAAAATGTTAGTTGTTTGCATTTTTAATATTTCAATAATTAATTTATATTTCTGCAAAAGTATTTATACTATCAAAATTAGTTTATGTCCATCAGCAGCTATTCGAAGCATGATATTAAACTTGTCGAAAGCTGTTAGAATAAAGACTCGTAAATATTTGACGTAAATGGAAATTCTGGAGACTGGTATGATAGGATAGCCGGAAGATGAAGGTATATAGATAAGAATGAGGATAAAAAAAGAAGCGGCAAAGCGGCAGGCAAAGCTTTCGGAAAAAGAAAGCTTTCAGACGATTGTTTACGTAGGCGCAAGCTCGCGCTAGGTGTTTGGAGGGTGGAAAATTCAGGATAGAGATTTAGCGCGCGTGCAATGTAGCTCTGTATTGCGTGCGCGCGTGTTTTGCGGCGAAAAGCGCAAATACGCGATGGCAATCTCGAGTGTAATCGACGGTTTTGAGCGGCAGCCAGCCTGCGGCGGGGGCAAAATGTTCAATTAATTCAAAACGTTTACACGGAGAGCGGGAAAACGTAGCCGCGAGTTTGAAATCGGTATTGCCCTGTAACTCTAGATGCTATTTATATACATTAATTAAGCTCACGCACGATATTCTTATTATGTGATTTATCCATGGCTGCGCGCCGCGGCGCCTACCAAATGTTGTTAATAATTGAAGTAATGCAACTGTAATTATACAGAGCTTTGGCGCAAAGCTCAATACGTCGGCTACAAATTATGCTGCTGTATGTTCGCGGGATTTAAATTTGTAATTGAAAAATATAGCGGATTCGTACATGCGTCTGTGTGTGTTGCGACAAATTACGATCCCTCGTTGCGAACTTGTTTTACGCAATTCGCGGTGTATACTGGAAATTAAACGTTGTCGCCTCGAGTTTCGAAATCTCGTAACGGGATTTGTTTGCCGAGACTGCGGATTTTAAAGTGCAATAAATTTACCTTCATTAAATAGCTTATTTAGGTTCAATATCGGATAAATAAACATTATATTTATTGTCAATAACAAGGGCAATGAAAATGCCATTTCGAATATGTCATTAATTAATATTCAGCTAACCAAGCATGCTACTATCGATGAACATAAATTGTTTAACCCAACAGGAAACTAAAAACTGTAATAGAAAAACGAGTATAAATCATCTCTGATACACACACTCAGAGAGTTCTCATTCGAAAAATAAAAAAAAATAAAAAAAACACAAGAACAAGGCACACACGTATTTCATTAAATTGGCCGGCAATCGAAAACGTCGATGTTCTCTCTCGAGCGGCAAATATATAGACCATAGACAATCGTGGATGCTCTCCTTTTTCCCTCGGTTGCACGCAGCTCGCCAGGCTAGAGAGTTTAGCGGTCTCGGAGGTGCCCTCGATCGCCGGGGCTGAATCTTCGCACCGCCGGCGCTTTTTGTACTTTCTTTTGCGCTGCACGCGCAGAACGCGCTGCTGCTGCTGCTGCTGCATCTTTCTCTATTTCTGTTTCTTTATCCCCGGGAGTACGACGCGGGTTTCGAACCAATTTCCCGCGGCGCTGAAACTAATGTATAAGAAGATTCCCGCTCGTCGTCCACACTCTAGCCTCTTCGAGCTTTAAGTTTTCATTTTTATGAATAACTTAGCTTGGCTTTTTATATTGTCTAGCCAAGTGGTGAACAAGCTTTGGAATTGGACGGTTTTCCTTGATTGTTCCAGTCTTTGTTGTTTGCCAGTTTTCGGATTGTTCAAAGACTGCAGGTTATTTGATAAGGCTGAAGGTTCAAGAAATTCAAGTTTTATATAATATTAAAAGTGATAAGCTAACTGTTTGATATGCAAGCATTATAAGAAACATTGCTTCGACTACATGCCTTTACATGAGAAGAAAATTACACGCAGCCAAATAGGGAGAATTTCGTATTAGTACCGTAGTCAAAAGGAATGTAAGCAAAGCCTCTCTTCTTAGTAGGTAAATTTGTTCAGAGATGTTATACAAGCTTGTATTTAGCTCATTGAAGCGGCTCCTCTCCCTAAATTATTTGTCTTACTTCTGTTACATTATTTTGTGTACGTACCTAGAAATTTTGTTTGTCTTGCAGTATTTGAGATATGCGTATCTTCAAACGAACGAAAATTAATTATATCCCATTTCATAAATCTACGATATACATGAAGCTCTAAGATTAGCAAAACCGTAACAAAGCCCAGCTAATCTTTCGTCATTTTCCCGTCTTTTATCTAGCGGCACTTTTTTCACATCCCTCTGTCTCCTCGAATTTGTTGATTCGCACAGCGAGGCGTATTCATCTTTCTTCTCTGCCTGTCTATGTCGAGCCACTCTACATATCCTTCTGCATATAGGCAGCAATTCCAATCGGAAGACTTTCAGCGTTCGCGCTTGCTCGTTTTCGCGCTCCTCCATGATTTATATGTCGGAACGTGCGGCACACGTAGAGCCGAGCGGGCCCGCGCATGGCAACGAGCCTTAATCCAAGATTGCGTCTCCAAGATGTCGTAGCCCGAGCGAGCGAGCTATGCTCGAGGGACAGGAAGCAGCGCTAGCGCAGCCAGCCAGCGGAAAAGGGAATTCGGAAAAGGAGAGAAAGAGAATTCGCGGCACGTTAGCGAGAATAACGTCTTTGCCCCTCGCAGACGACTCGTCGGATGGATCTTCTCTATTTTTTCTTTGCGCGCTCGCGCCTCTGCATATATGTACTTACGCGCGCCGCGCCGGGATTCATCTGGCCCGGCGCGCGCAGAGATTCGCTCCATACGATTTCCCGGGGGAGGAAGCGGCGGCCGGCGTTACCTACTGCGATTCTTCGATTCTCGCCGCGCGCCAGCTCTGCGGGGCGACGTGCGCTTTTCGTTGTTCGCCGCCCGCTCGCTGCTTTGGCAACCGCGATTTTGCAGTTTTACACTTCCTGGCTTTTTCGAGCTGAGACGAAGTAGACTGAAGTTACAGGAGGAGAGTTGTTTTAAGGGAGCGTCTTCAGCTGCTGATTGATTATTTTGGATTCATTTATTATGGATTATTCAATTGTAAAATGATACTATGCTGGCTTTCTCTAAAATTAGAGCCAGTGCAAATGAATTTATTATCGGGTGCTAGCTTATAAATGAATATGCAAATAGCTGTCTATGCATTTAACATGGTGAAAGTGTCAATTACTTGCGGAAAAGATGCATTGAATTCTCTAAAAGCAGCTTTTCAATAAAGACAACGTTGAGTAGGTTTATTAAAATTTATAATTTTAAATATAAATTATACACGTGATAAAACAGAGCACAAGGAGTAATAATTGTATATGTATTAAAAGTTTTGTTTAATAGTAAACAAGATAAGTTACTTTTCATTTGCAATAAATTTAGATTTAAATAAGGTGCTTCCTCATTTGTTAGCGAAAATTAATTAATGTGATAGTATAATAGAAATTAAACCAAGTAGTGTTGATTTTGTACGCAATTTCGTTTTACTATTTTTTAAATTTTAAATTAACTAGCCTTAAATGAGCTTAATATTGTTAGCCGATAACGATCCATTGTGAGGCCATTAATACTTCGTAGAATTGGTGGGGGCAGTGATAAAGCCAAACTATTTGTTTGAACTAGGAACGGCAATTTGGTGAGAAGATTTTACGCGCCTGTTTATGCCTCTTTTATAACTTTCGTTAAAATTTCTCGCCGGAACTTTTCCAATAAACTTCAATAAAATTTCCTTGTACATCGGTCATCAATTTTTATGTGAAGCAAATATAATAAGATTAATTTATTTAACATTAATAGTTAAAATCTTTCAAACTTCGATGAAGTTATTTTGAATAAAATATTTAAAATTTAAAGAATGCTTTTTGTATCATTTCTACACTTTACCCGAATGTTAAAAATAATACGATTATAAATTTAAATAGCGGATAAAAGTTGCGATTTCTTTTAGTACTATTTAATATTATACTTTGTTCTACCTATATTATAAAGAGTGCATTTTTAAAATTTACTTAAAATTCATACTAAATTTTATGAAACTTAATTTTGAGTAAATTTTGACATGGATACATAATTGTTAAATTTTTATTAAAATACTAACACAGCAATTATTAAAAATGTTAGACTTTATTTTACCCAACTCTTACAGTACTTTCCATGTATGACTTGAAAAGAAAAGAAGTAAAACAATCACCTAATTGAAATGAACTTCCGAAACGTCTGAAATATGCATGTCACAGCTAATGGATTAAAGCCAGAAAGAAAGTACGGTACATTCAGTCGTGGAGTAGAAAAATTGTCGGCGGAACCAGTTCGAATGGGCCAAAGCAAAAACTATAGCAGCAGAGGCATCGTCACAGCGCCGCTCTCTGCGAATAACTCTTCAGAAAAATCAAGGATGACGGCAAACATTCGATAGAGCGAATGCAAAACTACCGTCTGCTATATAGCGGCCGCAGCTCCGACGTGACAGCCACGAGCGGGCGACGGATATAGAGCAATAACAGGCGACGCTTTGAAATTCAAATCTCCCCCCTGCGTTAATGACGGCGGGCGAGAAAGAAACCAAGTATACGCGAGATGCATCAACGCCGGAAAGCAGCAGCGGCAGCAGCAGGGGCGCCTACTCACACATCCACGAGAACTAAACATGCCCTTGGGAGTGTAAACCCTCGAAGAGAAGAGAAGAGGCTCGGATAAAAAAAAAGAAGATAGAGAGAGAGAAGTGTCCCGTCAGCTGCTGCAAGGGAAATTTTCCGTGGAGCAAGAGGCAGCAACGGCGGCGGCGGCGGCAGCGCGGCGCGACGCGTCTTATTTGCCGACTACTTGCTTTCCGCCTTTTTTTCTTAGCTTTTCCCCCTATCTCTATCTTTTTCTCGTCAGCGTGCGCCTCTCGAGGATCTCCGCTCTCTCGAGTGTCGACTTAATTCTTCGGGCTTTGAATATTTTATGCGTTTTTCGATTTTTGCTCGATTCACGCGCTCGCGGCCGCGCGCTATCTTGGCTCACGCGCGAAATTGAAAGTCGAATTGAATCTAATTTGAACGAATTTGTAGAGAGGGAGGTGATGCGATTATAAACTTTCAAAGTGCAAACTGGTTCGCTTTATTTCGACTTTATCTTGCCGCTTGCGCTTTTTATCTCGGTGCTCACTTTTTTCCAGCTTTGATCGTCGAGCGATATTTCACGCTTCGGCTTTATTTTGTGTGTTTAAAAAACTTTTAATTACACCACATTAAAAATGTTTCCGCGAAAATATCTTTTTTGCGATATTTATTGGTAATAAATATTTTATTGATTCAACCGAATAAGTATATTTTATTGGAATAAAAAGTTTTATTACTTTTTACTCTTTATTAACGGTGCTTTAATATCAAGCAAATATAATTGCGTTATTTTATACGCAATGTTTATTTTTTGCAAACCCAAATAACTTTTGTAAAATAAAATTTCATATTATTTTGTTTGATATTCACTAATCAAAATTCACTCTACTTTATATTGTTCAAAGTCGATTGAAATTATAACAATATTAAATTTTCAACCATGCTCTAAAAGATGAGTTAAACATTATTTTTTACTCACTGAAAAGACGCAATGCTCGCTCGATACGTATTTTGTAATACGATTATTCAGAGGAAAAAGCACGCGTTCTACTCAGGAGTTTAAAAATAAAATTTTTCTTAACCGTGTTAAGAGCGTTGTTCGCCCTTGTCTCCCTCTTTCTCTTTTTTCGGTCTCTCTTGGACAATTCAAAGTTTAACTGGCGCCCCTCTCTATACTTTCTCGCTTACACGAAGACTCGAGAGCGATTTAATGCTGACCCAATAATACGCGCGCCAATTACAAATTACGACTACTGACGCTCAGCCGAGAGAGCGCAAATTAACCTCGCGCGCGCGCGGCAATAGCCCCTAATTCCAGTAATTGTACTTCGAGCAATTAATCAAACACTTAACGCTCGTTCAAGATCCCTGCGGCGGGCAGCGCACGGGAGTGTAGAGTGCAGTGCGCACCAGCCTCGGCGAGCCTCGAGCTTCTAAAACGAGAGTAGAAACACAAGAGAAAGGGAGGGAGGCCTATCCTCGGCAGTTAACTATATCTTAGACGCTTCGCTGGCTGGCCCTCTTCTCTCTTCCTCTTTTTCGCTCTTTTTCACTCTTTTTCGCTCTTTTTCGCGCTGCCTTATCGGCGAACGAAAAAAGCGAGAGCTCAAGAGTTTGAATGGAACAATGCTGGAGCGATTTTTCGGCGTTTTAGATAGAAACATGATTGCTATTTTTCAAACTGGTTTTTTCAATTTCAACCTTCTTGTTTTTAGTCCTTTTAATTACTTATTTCATGGTTTTTAAAAATTCATTGTTTATTAATCTTAGAGGACCGGAATTTTAGATTTCTGATGCCTCTAAGAAAATAGTCAAAAATGGTATCTGATATTACTAATTGATTATGAGATAAAGGTCGATCATGGGTCGAGGAGGCACTATAATGGCTTTCCGGTCCTCTAAAGTTTAATAGAATTATTCATCTTCACAACTATCATAAAATGCGAAAAAACATCTTATATTTATTTTTAAAAAGTTTAAATTATTTCTGTTTAATTTAATTTTCTACTTGATAAGCCTAATGAATTATGTAACTTTTGATGAATGAAATTCTGAATAAATCTTTTAAAACCTTTTATATAAGAATAGAAAGATTTGAGTATATGAACTTTAGAGCAGTATTAAAATGTAAGACTAAACGATAGAGAAGCGTGCCCTAAAGTAAGAAAGACGCAAGGAACTAATAATCTATACCTAGTTAGGCCAGCCAACATCTCTCCGACATCTCATCAACTCTCCGGAGCAGGCCGCTTAAAATTTCGCAGGCGGCGTTTAAATCGCCACTTAGCCAGAGAGAGAGAGAGAGAGAGAGGGGGGGGGACTCTTGTTGGCGCTAGTGGTTGAACGCAGCGGCTCTGCACATGCCTATAGATTCGCAGTCACCTGTCTGGCCGTACGAACTGCCGTACCACTTACGTGAGCTCGCTCGCGGTGTCTAACGGGCTGGCGGCGGCGCGCCTGTCCGTGTAAGCCGCTCGATGCTTAAACCGGAAGTTACCGAGCGGGCGTGATTAGCATTTTGCAGCTGCCTCGCTTTAGGAGCGAGCGCCTCTGTCTCCTTGTCTCTGTATTTCTGAGACGCTGCGCCACACAATTCTGTAATTTGTCACATTTCCAGGCTTACTCGATCATTGCCCCTCCTACTAGCTCCTCGAGTGCCCCTGTGTACTGCAGCGGGGGTTAACTAAGGAGGACGGGAATAAACGAGCCGCATCGAGGGACAGACTAGTCCCTCTCTCTCCCTTCCTCTTTAGCTAGCGCACTGTCGCTCTTGAAGCGAACGTGTAAATGGCACGCGATGGGACGTTCGGTTGTCCTATTCAAAATGTACCTCTGCTGCACGTGTGCGCCTCACTCTCTCTATATACGTATATACGAATGAGAGCTTTGCGACTGACTGCAGCTTTAAGCTTGCAAGCGAGAGCATGCTCGAGTTCAACCTGTTTTCTGTACCTACAAAAACCTGGACTGACTATATATGCGACCGTGCGCTTGAAAAACGTAGAGCGTGTTCTAGGCGTGTTTGCATGAGACCGATTGCCACTGCAAGTTTGTTTTAGCCTATTATTCAACTGCAGTTTTACCATTTTTTTTTCCGCGAAGCCCTACATACTTCAGCTATTGCAATAAATAAAAATGTTAGACTTGATATTAAGAAGCGAGTATACGGATTTTACAACGCTATCTCAAGGTCGATAAAATTTGGTTTATCGCCTTCGGCATCCGGCAAACTGTCACAATAATCCTCGCTCGGCCATTAACTCCGCAGCTGAAAATTTTACGGTGATTTTCACGAGAAACCCGAGCCTTTACTCATACCCACCTACACACATATATAACCCTGACTTATGTATATTCGTGCTTATGTTTCGTAAGAAGAGAGAGAGCTCGCTCTCTCGTTGGAGCGCTCGGTAAATAAATAATAAAGGCAAAGACTGCGCTGCGCTCTCTACTCGCTCTAGTGTTAAAGAACGCGCACGCACGTCCCAGCCCTAAACGTCGGGCTTTTTGCGCGAGCTCTCTCCGGGGCCGAGCAAAGAAACCCCGAGTCACGATTTCGGTTGATATTTCAGTGAGCCGGCTACACATACCCACTGCTGCTGCTGCTGCTGCTGCTGAATCTCTCCGAGGGTCGGGAGAAGCGCCCGGAGCAATGCTTATGTTTTAGTAATTGTCAGGGAAGTTGAATTACGGACCGAGGCTACGTATGTACGGATCCTCGGTGGCAAGCTATTTTTTTTTTCTTCCCCTTTCTTTGTAGATAGACCAGAGTTAGAGTTCTGGTTTTCCTAGGCTCAAATATTCATCTCGAGCTTGAGCAATTGGAACGCGCCTGTGCTGATGAGGAATGGATTCTTGGAGGCTACTGCGGCCGTCAAACTTTCATGTTATGCTTTCCGAAATACGGAACTAGAGTGATTTTTACTTCTTTTTTTACTTTTCGCGGTTTAATATCAAAGAGAGCGCTGAATTAAGCTTTTCGCTCTTTGTTTTGCTAACCAACTTGTGAATTTTTACTTTTTAAATTATTACGTTTGTATAAACGAGTGCTGATGCTTTCATGAAAAGATACATCTGTAAAAGGAATGAATGTGGCCCTTTAAACTAGAAAATTAACTGTAAAAGCGGAGGCTCAAGTGCATTCACGCACACTCAATGAAAATTACGTACGTAAATTCCGCAACGATCACACAAGCGCTCGAGATTTTTATCTCCATTTTATTAATGAATGAAACATTTTATATAGAATGAAGCGGCTCTTAAACGCAGGTCCGCCCGGCCGACGCTGAAAAGCTCGAAAAATTTACATTGATTCGTCGTAAAGCTGCTTTCGCGTTGCCCGTTGTGTCGAGTGCACTTAAGCGAAACGCCGGCCGATTACAAAAGATACGAGCTTGCGAGTAGCACGCGTCTGCACCGAAATAGAGAGAAAATGCTGTAAAGGGATCGAGGAATTTCATTAGCTTTTCGCCTCTCGCCGAAATCACCCTCCTCGCTATCTACTTAGGAGCGTCGAGCTACGCCAGCTACGACAAAGGGATAAAAATAAGAGGAGCGCGACACATAAAACGAAAAATCTAATTGATCCAAAGTCTGCCCGACGACTTGGACCACGTACACCGGTGCCGAGCTCCGCACCTTAGTATTCAAGACGAAAGCTCCCGATAGAAGTTCCGATCCAATGCTCCGCCGAGCGCAAGCTCCGCGAGCTCTCTCTAGCACCCGAGCTTTACCGTATATACGTGAGTTTTCAGCTCGGACTGACGACGGGGGCTTTTTAAAGCTGCTTCTATCGAATGAGAGGTTTGTTTCGAGGCGAACGCGCGCGAGCTACTCCCCGGAGCGTTAAAATTAATCCGCGGCTGAATCTTGCCCGTGTACTGCAGCGACAGCGAGCGAAATTACGGATTATACGCGGCCAAGCCTCGTTGTACTCGCTTCTCTATTTCTTTTCCTCCTCTCCTGGATCGTCTTATATACTTTCGCGGCGAGCTGTATTCGGCCATTTAAATTCATGGAATAATCAGGGCCAAATGGTCCCTGACGTACACACGGGGAGCCTGTCTTTTCGCTCGGCTGTTTACAGTGCGAAGGGAGGAGCAGCGCGCGGGAGCAGCTCTCGTAACCGATATCGATAATCGGAAACTGATTAGGGATCGAGGAGAGCAGCCCCGTAGGTGCCGTTAAGGGGCCGAAACTTGCGGTGTAATTCGAGGAGATCGCCCGGCGCGATAATCGAATTTTATTCAAGCTTATCGGCCATTCGGATGTGAGCTCCGGCCACATCTTGGCAGATTTCGCCTAACATTTGCTGCGCGGAGTACGTATAAAATTCAAGCTAATCGTTTAATGAATCAGCTCGATCTCGAGTTCATTGCTGGGATGGGATATGAGATTTCCACTCGAGGGGACTCCGATTGATTGGGCAAATTTTAGATTGCCAGTTATTTTCGGAACGATATTGGCTGCCTGTCGAATTAGCCGATATCTATCATTTTGATTTTCGCTGAATCTTGAAACTTGATTTCCGATACGTCATGTTTATTGTAATTGAACAAGTTATTTTAAAATCGAACTGTCAAGAAGCATACATGTTTTAACTCTTCTGAAAATAACATCGTCATCCTTCCTTTGAAAATTGTCTGAAATATAGGTAAGAAAATTACATTTATAATAATTTCTATACTCGTAAGTAGAAGGAGGCAGTATAGCTGGCATCTTGGCTTAGTATATCGAAATCGATGCGCGCGAAGCAGTCAAAGCGCGACAGAGACAAAGCCCCAAGCGACGATCTTGAGGGCGGAGGTAGGTCGTCGGTCAGCCGCGGGATTTGGCACGCCGTCCGGCCGGAATCTGAGCAAAGGCTCGGGCTTGGGCTCGCACTTGCATAAATCCGCGCGGAGAAGCGAGCAATCCGAGCAATCGATCGGCTAGTCGGGGAATCCCTTGGACGCGGACAATATCATTCAGCGCATTACGATCGTCGCGCAGTTGCGCGCGAACGCCCCTGCAGCGCGTGTCTCGAATGTGAAACAAGCCGAGGCCAGATGTATGTTTACACATATAGATACCGATGTGTATGTAAAGCAATATAAGCCCTATGCGACAATCGACGTGCCGAGCGTATTGGCCAAGTCTCTTTCTGCATTGCCGCTCGGCTGTTCCATATTTCTGGAAGGCTGGGAGGCGGATCCGCCCGAACAAGATGCATCAGACCAGAAAATATCCGACAAAGGCGGCTTATTGGCTGACGTAACTTTCTCCCTCTCTCTCTCTCTTTTTCTAGCGCTCATCCACGTGCCGCTGGCTTTCTTTTCTGCGAGACGCGCCCACGCACAGAGCTTTGTGAGCTGCGGATGTTCGCCCCCGGCTGCTTCGCGTTTTACGTGAAATTACTCGATGGAAAATTTAATCGTCCGATGCCTCGGGTATTTTTGATACAAGCCACCTTGTTGTGTGGAAGATTGTTTCCTATATGTGGTGATGGTCGATGTACTACGAAGATAATTGATTCTTCATTATTTATGATGATTAAAGTAAAGAAATTTATTCGAGGTAAACAGTTTTTCAAAATCAAAAATGAAAATCAGAATTTTTACAATGATTTCAGTAATTGAAACATGTCTGCGTTCGATCTTTTGTACATAAAATCATCCATACGTAAGATACTGACAACCATAGATTCATATCCTCTCGTATCTGGAAATTTCTCCCTTTAACTGTGCAATACCAGGCAGACTCGGCGGAGGATATAGATGAAAGTATTGCGTAAACGCTGTTGTGACATACGATAAAACATGATCTAATATTAGAGAGGAGAGGAAGGGAAGAAAGAGAAAAGACTTTTCCTGCCTCGTATATACGCCGGGCTCTTTTTCCCCGGCGCTCGCTCGATCGTAGCGTAGTATATTACGTACGTGCAGTCGACTGGAAACGATATAGGTCTGATTCTCGCGCTGGCTGGGGGCAAGCTGCACTTTTGAGGAGAATCGATGAAGACGTTGTTTCGAATTGAAATCGCTTTGAAATTGCTTTTGCGAGCGTTATTACGCGGGGATTCCGTTTGTTTTCAGCGCTCAACTTTTGAATATAACGCTCCTGCCGACTTTACGACCTTTCATGTTGATAGTTCCGCGAGCCGGCAAGCCGCCGAGACTCAAGTGTTAATAAAACGAACACTTTGGAATTAAAGGAATATGAATTATAGTTTCATTATTTATGGATTTTCAAGAGACCTTTCACTCCGGATTATTGTCAGCTTTAATTTTCAACGCTCTAAGTGCTTTATTAGACCTAGGAATAATAAAATATTCTAATAAATAATTTTATCTCTGATAATTTATTAGATTATTAAGACAATAAGAATGGGATAATAAAGTTTAAAAACGATGTCTCAAGTCAGTAATATCTTGGAAAAAACCAGCCTTTAAAGATTAAAATGTATTCGATCTGCGATGCTTAAAATGTTAAATATGTTAAATTATTATACATATTAGTCAAAATTGAATATTACTTTTATTATTAATTTACACAAAATCGCATATAGTAATGTGC
Organism: Eupelmus azureus; assembly: GCA_030522685.1. Lineage (NCBI taxonomy): Eukaryota > Metazoa > Arthropoda > Insecta > Hymenoptera > Eupelmidae > Eupelmus > Eupelmus azureus. The sequence continues at coordinate 21,334 of JAPYZA010008520.1, read as the reverse complement.
AAATCTGACAAATACTAAATGATACTATAATATTATTGAAAATAAATTATCCATATATACGTTATAAATTGATATAAATGAGGATTCTGTTTATTGTTAAATGTGCTTTTTACTGCAAATATATAACGTATTATTTGATGATTTCAGTGATTCGCCGTGAATTATGAATATTATGAATATTAAGGTAAATAATTATATGATAAAACATTAAGATATCATTTGAATGAATAAAAAATTCAAAAGCTTAAAATTTTCAAATCAATGCTGGTGTCGATTGCTATTCAACTATAGCATTCTGCACAATGCTGTAGTAAATAAAAGGAATTAACTCATAAAAATGCCGATAGTCTCTGAAAAACGCACTCGCACATGGAAGTCTAATAAAAAGGTACGTTAATTAGATCATCGCTCTTGGGCCGCTAGAAAAACACGCGGAAAAATTAATCCAGCAGCAGCGGCAGCAGCGGCAGCAGCAGTGAGCGGAGACGAGAGTGCGACAAAACAGGTGGAAAATCAATTAGTAGGAGCAAAAGTTTCCGGCTGCTGCGTTAATTAAGGTCATACTCTCGCTGCGGGGAAAAGGAGACACAACGACGGCTACTTTCGTCCTCGTCCTTTAATCGCTGCTGGCAGCCGTGACGCGTACAAAGCTGCCGTGTGCGCGAGCGAGGGTAAATCGGGTAAGAGGGAGAGACAGCAAGACCAGACACGAGATAGCGGAACGCCGGCGCTCGGATTTGCGTGATTTGTCGATGCCAGATTTAATTAGCAAGTTTCATTTAATTATATTCCCCCGCCCCAGCGCCTCGAGGACTATCTCTCTCTCTCTCTCTCTCTCTCTCTCTCACTCGATCTCACAGTCTTGTGCTTGCACTCCCCACTCTTAGTCGTATAGTTTAGACGTGTGTGTGTGTGTGTGTGGAGCTGGTTAAAGTGGTTTTCCAATGACTTTTCTTGAGATATCGGATGTTCAAATTTTCTCGGAATTTCTGAGTAAAAGTTTTATATTTGAATTGCTGGCAAAGTGAGTGATGCGGCAAAGATCTCCGGCCGTGCCAGAACCACACTCGGCTGGATGATTTCATCAATACTGTGAATTTCGCTTGAAACATCCACTCTTAAACATATTAATAAACTTAGGTTTATTCTCAGTATGTAGAACGTATATTTAAATTTCATGTTTTATATATAGAAATATTGGCGATTCATTAAAATGTACATGCAATAAAAATCTGTACAAATAGTGGCTAATATAATTGAGTTGATATCATTGCTATAAATGTGTTCGTATTATGTGTTGAAATGAGTACAAAAAAATTTCCGCGAATCTTAATAACAGCAAAGTGATAATAAATCATCTGGCATGCACGATACACAAATTAACTCTGTTATTTTCTGGATCGCGAGCAAAATTAACGCTCGAAAATATTGAGATTTGGGGCAACCTGCTCACTGAGCTTGTAGTTAATTTCGTATAATCAAACCAATTATTTGATTTTACGAGACAAAATTGATACGAGTCCTGATAGATTACGTTATTTGTTCGTTTAAATTTTTAGAATTTTATTATTAATTTAATTTATCATTTAGTTTCGCTAAATAATTTTAGATATAACCGCTGGAAAACAATACATTTTCTGAAACTAAGTGACTGTGACGACAATTTAAAGTCTCAATACACTAATTTAATAAAAAATAATTTCCAGCTCATCCTTCATTACATGTCTGAGTTATATCACATGAATTATTGATCAATATCATTCAAATAAATATCTTACAAAGACATATCCTCTAGAGGAAGTAAAAGTAAAAAAGACCGTTTCTCGGCTCATGTATCTTGAAATAGTACAGCTCTAATAAGCTCTTAATTGCCGCGCTCTCTCGCTTTTCACGTACGGAGCGTTAATTCTATTATACGCTTCAAGCATTACAGAATGCCAGTCGAAATAAAATGTCTTTAATTTCCCAGTAGCCGACTCTTTGGGCATCGAATTAATTCAGTTTAAAGTTAAAATGCTCGGATCCGCGGCATGCCGCTCATGAATGTTTCATCCCCGCAAGCGTGCTTATTTCAGTATTTATATCTTAATTTTGAATTTGCGCCTCGCGTCGCGCCTTATCAGCCGGCAAATATTGCCAAAGTCCTCCTCCTCTGCATTTTCCTCCCTCTCGGCTATAAAAATTCGAGGACTGCTCGCTCGGTCGCTCGGTCGCTCGGTCGCTCGCCCCTTCAAGTAGGCGAGAAGCTCGGAGCTATTTAAAACTTTAGCGCACATATAAAGTGCCTCATGTACTATTAAATACCCTAGGCAGAACGAAACTTAAATTCCCAATTTTCGCCTCTCCAGTCTCCTCCTCGTCGCTTCTTTCCCTCTCGCGTTCTCCCGGGCCGTCTGCAACGAATATCCGTCTCTCTGGCCCCGCTGAATCTTTCATATTCTTGTCCCTTACGGCCCCGGATTCTGTGCGTCTTCGCTCCTCTCTTTCGTCGAGCTGCCAGCTCCCCAGACAGCTGCGCTGTATATAAGCCAAGCGAGTCGGGGCGCGCGATTTTCATCGATTTTCGTCACTCTGCCGCGCTCGCGCGCTATCGACAGCTCGGCAGCCGTTGTGTGCGTGCGTGTACACCGTATATCGCGATCCTGACTCGGCTCGCTCGCTCGCTCGCGCTCAGCGCAGCCAGGAGCGCCAAGGCAATTGCCGCTCGCGTCGATAGATTAAAATTCCCCGAGGCTTTTGCCAGAAGACGAAGCGCGAATTCACGTCAGAGCGTGTGTGCGCCCGAGCCCGAGCTTTCTCTTAAATCACGCGCTTAATCGCTTCGACGAAGGCACGCGCCAAGGATCCGCCGCGTATATATACCGATCATTGACGAGGGGAGTGGGGACTTGGGAAAACACACGGCCAGATAAAGTGCGAGAGACGGGAGCTTTAGAAAACAGAGGGGAGAAAGAAGCGAGGATAAAAATGAGGCGCGTTCAATTCGCTTCGCTATTGCTTATTTGTTGTTTAATAATTCATGTTTCGGTTTAATGTAAGGGCTTTGAAGATTCGGTTAACTTACAGGTGATCACTTGATAAAGTTCGAGAAAATGCGGTCAAAGTTGTTCAAACGGCAGATATAGCATACGCTTTTAGTAGAATAAGTGGGCTGTAGTAAGACCATCTTCCTAAGTATCTTACTTAGAAATCCTCCAAGTCTATTTTGAGTATGATACTTGACTTTGTAATGGACTCGATGGATTTTAAGTGAAAGCATACTTTTATGCTCTTTTATGATTCTTTAATGCGACTACTGTTACCTATATTTGTTAAAATTAATTAATTAATTTATAAAAATTGTAATTCTCCTACTCTTAATAATAGTACTTTTTGTAGTGGTTATATTTACTCTATAGAAAGATAAGAACTGTATGAAAATATAAAGCTTTTAGACTTTAAGCTTTTTGAGTTGAAAATTGAATCTGATATTTTTATATTGAAAAACAAAAGTTAATATAAATAAATAAATATTCATGTAAATAAATCTCTTATTAATTAATGTATACCTACAATATTTTTTGATCTCTGCATTTTTTCATAACTCTTTGTCATTATCAAAATGCAAAGTCAAGTTGCACAAACTTTTTTTTCCAAAAACCGCATATTGAAAAAAATAGAGCTATTAGGAAAATTGAGAAAGATGGGGCCGAGACATTTCTTCTCAGCACTCAAATTTTTGCAAATTCATAACTTAAGCAAGTCCCCGACATGTAACAATAATACTCTGCATTATTCAAAAGGCTGAAAGTGCGCGCACTTTTCTCCAGGCTGTAATGTTTCACTGTCGAGAAATGAAAATTTATACCGCGCCCGAAAACCAAGTCGCGGATAATATTTATTCGTTCCAAATTAAAATGAACGAGCTGCGTTTTTAATTGAAATTGATACAGCCGAAAAGCTTCCTTCAGCGGCAGCCAATCAGTGAGTTCGCATAAAAAGGGCATCATTTCTATCTTAACGCATTCGGTAAGCAAAATATGCCGTAAATAAACAAGCGCGAGGCATCAATCGAGCCTCTGCGCAGCATGGAGAAGCAGCGCGGTGGAGGCTCTTTTATCGCGCCCGCGCCAGTATTTATTTACTATTCCGAGCCGGCCCGAGGAAAAACTCTCTCTCTCTCTCTCTCTCTCACTTTAGACGGCTGCCTGCTACAGAGTGATTTACGGCGCGGCCAAAGAACAGTTGGCAGAGCCGCTTTCCTCCCCCGTCGCGGCTTTTGAAAGCTGTCTGCCTTAGAGTAGAGTAGGTACAATGTTGAGGAGAGCGTTATAGTTTCGAAATATACTCGATGGCTGATTCGATAAAGCGAGATGGTAGTTTTCGCGATGCATCGTTTGCTGCGCTCGCAGAGCATATAGTGCGCTTGTCGACAAGCTCTCAGCGTGTTTATGGTTATGAGCTTGCAAGCTCTTCACTTCAAGTGGCTTTTGCACAGCTTTTTTCGTTAATCTTTTTGCCAGAATGGACCAAATTTAATCAAACTAAATTAGAAATTATTACTTTCTTTCACTTTATTTATAAAAAATGATTGCTGGGAATTTTGTTATTATAATATTGTTCAATATAATAAGATTAAATAGTATGAAGTTGTTTATAGTTTCGGCTCAGTTTGATTAATATTTATCTTCTTGTATTTCTTTGAAGATATTTACGAGAAGTTAGGATGACCATTAATCACGAGGCGATCGTTTTACGTATACACAAGATTATGCAATGGGAATTTTCAACGACCGCATTTACTTTCAATTCGACGTTCAAGCATTGTCTGCTGGGAAGACTGCCAACTTCCCGAAGGCTCTAGGCAAAATTCGCTTTATCTTTCGGTGCTCTTAGACTAAACAAAACTCGGGCAGCGTTAAAAACTAATATTTCAGGAAATTTCGAGTGGCCATCAATCCCGACGATCGAATCAGAAGTACGATCGAGGCTATATAAGTAGACTGCTCGCACCACGAAAACGAGAAAATCCAGAGGAAATTATACGGCGCTTGCGAAAACGTACTTGGGTTAGTGGTCGCAAGACGAGGGGGCTGGAGCCAAATAACCCGGAGAGAATTCAAAAGCCCGAGTGCAGCAGCCCATTCGCGGGCATAAACCGAAACTCAAGTTCTCTAAGTCAGGGCAATTTAAAGGCGCGAATTGAACTAGCGCCCGAGCCGCGCTGCACTTCCGAAGGGGAGAGCTTCCAAGGCAGCCGATCGAAGTAGAATAGAAAACGGCCAAGAGTTGAAAGGGAGAAAGGTGGGAAAAACAGAGGATGAGATAGCCGCGAGGCCGAGTTTCTCTAAACGCTTCTCTCGAGTTGTAACGACTTTTTAGTAGCCGGCTCGCTTCCCTCTAAAAGCCATTAAATTGTTTCCAAACTCGGACCTTTTGCAAGCGAGCGCGCCCCGTTATAACTGGGAGGCGCGGGCAATTATTGAAAACTTGGGAGAAAGGTGGCCCGCCGCCGCCGGCGCGTACACATCATAGGAGATGTGACGCTCAGCGGACGATCGAGAGGGCAGTTTAAAGTTGCTCCTCCAGCCTCGGCAAGCTGTCGCCCGGCCTTAGCCACGTCGCCTCCCGGCTCACACGTGCTGCTGCCTTCGTAATTTAATTACGCGCTATGCTAATGCCCGATCGCGCGGATATTGCGGGCGTGCGGGGCTTTTTGCGGCTGGGCAGCTTACACGGCCCGCTGGCACCGCTCGGGACTGATTTATGCCTGGGCTGACCAGGATTATTGACTGAGTTTGACGCGCGCTGCGCTCCTGCTATAGAGCTGGGCTTGATGTAGGAGCTTTTTATTATGATTAGGTTGTGAGCTTGATTCAATTGATTTGTCGCGGACGAGAGACTGTGATTGTTTTTTATTAAAATTTACACGAGATGTGTGGGAGGGGGGTGTTGCGATTTTTGACGGCTCGCTTGTTTATAATTTGTTGATGGAATTGTACATTCTCATATTTGGCGTTTATTATTCAGTATTACTTTTATAATTAATATTGATTAACAATTTAATATTATTTGAGAGCTTAGACTGCATTAATTTTGTACGACTCTAGATACAGTGTTCAGTAATTGATCGATCTGCAAGTGAAATTAAATTTATAATTAACTTGGTCATTTAATTTAAATTTTTAATTTGCAATTAAAACTTTAATGGAAGAGCAAAAAAATATTTTCAAATAGCGTAAAAAGTAATTTTCAAGCAAGCCAGTAATAATTAAGTGCGTCCAACTCCACTTCATTCCAGCTATCTCCGCAGAAAAGAAATCACGAGAAATGCTATCCCTTAGCTTGAAAGCTAGCTTGCGTTTGAGAAGGGAAGAGCGCCGGGCCAATATAACGCGATTCGCAGCGGAAATCTTGAACGATATTATCACGGGTGGGCAGGGGTAGCAGGGGGCTGGGGGAGTGGGAGGGGAAATGAAGGGCCGACGCTACAACGCGGATACACGAGACCAGAAGAATAGATCACGCTGCGGGAGCCCGGGTGGAAAAGAAAAAAGGAGTTGGCGAACTTGTACTTTCAATTGCGAGAAATCGGCGAACCGATCCGCTAAGATTGGCCAATTTCCGGAGAACGCGAGTCCGGAGGAAATTTGTCGTATCGATCTGGCTCTTCCCTCAGCGAGCGCTCGCGCGCGCGCGAGGAAAGAAATGAGAGAAACGCTCTTCTAGAGAGTAAGGAGGAGAAAAAAAGCACCGCGAGAGAACGAAAGTAGGATAAGAAGATGACGAGGGCGCGCTCGTAAGTGTAAGACGAGGGAGAACCTCGAGAGTTAACAATCAACGCTGCAGGATGCGAGCGTGGGTTTCAAGCTAAAATGGAACAAGCTGCACGCTTGGGATAACCGTGGAGAATTATTAAAAAAAATTTCGCTATCAGTGTTGTGTGTGCCTAGGTGGCTGTATGTGGCTATGTGTGTGAAAGAAAAATGATATTATATACTGAAAGGTATTTTTATTTTATCAATTTATATCAAGAGCATATTTATTTTTAAATATTGAAACGCTTGAAAAAGATTGAAAGAGGAGAGATGTTTTTGAATGCAATATGCGAATATGAATGCAGTAAAATAGAAATAAATATTTATTCGGATTTAAGGTATTTGTCTGTATGTAAATTGCATATTTCGAAATATGAAATTTATATTAAAAAAAAGAATTTCGAGAATAATTCTCTTGAACGTTTATGTGCACTTCCTAAGACTCTAAATTATATTCTGTCTATCAAAGTTCATATTTAGTAGCAGATTATCAAACTGTCGATAAATCAACAAATATCTGGATAGCAGGCCGATAATAATAACAGGATAATTAGAGTTTGGAATTTGCAGCATGTTAAGAATTTCGCTTCTTCTCTTATCGTTTCTCCTTAAAGTCAAGAAGCCATTCTTGGAAACGATCGCAAATATAACGTTTCATAAAAAGCCTTTTTAAACGCTATGTTAATCGATCCCCAAATAAAAGCCCTCGGCTGAAAATTCGACGGCAAATCTAAATACTTTCACGGGGCCGCAAATTAGATCTATCTCCCGCGCCGAATAAACTCCCCTCCTCTCCCCCTCCAAACAAACTCGGCGTTCAGAAATTCCAATGCTAATTCCTTAGCGAGATTGTCATCTCTTACCCCCGGCTTATCGCTCTAACCGAAAATTCCTGCTCGAGAAATAGGAGATGAGAAAGAGAAAAAAGAAAAAAAAGAAAATACGAAAATCTTGCATCTCCCCTCTTGGAGGCGACATATCCTGCGTGCCGCCGCAAGCTCGGGGGCCGATCTGACCCAGATCTGCGCCGCGGGCGCAACTGGAGCGCGGAGGATGAGACGCCGCGGCGCGGATCTCTCTTAGAGATGGATATTTTTTTCTTCTCCGGCAACGCGCCGCGACGTGACACTTTGCAGCCGGCGCGCAATGTATATCTGGGTCGTCGCAAAGTGCTTTCGAACGATCACGGACGAAGAAAGTTGAGAGGAGATTGACTGTTGCAGCGAGAGCCGCTCTCGCGATCTGCCTTTTGTTTCCTTATGCAATAGAGCCTTGCCGCTTGGATGCCGCTCCGGCTCTTTATTCATTCGCAACGGGCTATTCTCTTGGCCCCTAAAAGCCCTCAAAGCTAGATAAATAAGGAGAAATTTACTTTGGCCAGAGGAAGATCAGACATTTATTTAGCATTAATTTTACTTTTCAGTATAGGCTGTAATTACTTTTTTCTTTTCAGGCATAATTGCCTTCGTAAATAGCTTCATTTTTAGTTGGCTCTCGTCATGAAAATTCACTTGAAAAATTGCTTATCGACGTGAACTTATTTTCATGTTTTTCTTGACGTCGTTCAAAATTCTGTCAAACCTAATAATATGCAATTGCGGCTCACTCAAGTTGATGGATTAATGTTCCAGAAAAATAAAATAATCTTTTGTCATTTTTGATTATCATTATTAACAATTCATTATTATCTGATAGATTAAATCATAAAAATACGGACGATTACAGATCGTGTGCTTTATAAATTCAGTTTATTATTTCTTTTCTAGCGAGTATTTCGAAGCCTAGTCTGATAGAAAAATAAATAAGAATTTAATGAGATCTGCCTGGCATGATGTATTACAAGCAATTTAAGCAGTCTTGACTTTAGCCCGTTCCAAGAACTGGCGTGACCCAGACAGCTTTCACGAAAAAAAGAAAACGATTAGACCGATAAATCCTCGGCCAAGGTAAAAAAATATTAACACACTAATAAAGTTCACGAAAAATCTCGTTTAGCCTCAGAATTCAGGGCGCATTAAAATAAAAATTTCCACGCCCAGCGACACGCAATGAAATTAAAAGAAATTATATTTTTTCCAAGCTCTGCTCTCTCCCCCGTTTTGTCGGGGCAAATCACCTTTAAGGGCGCTTGATTGAGCCGAACGAGCTTACGTCAATATTACAAGATTTTTTTGCCGCGCTCGTCAACCCTCGCGCCCATCCGTAACGGCCCTATAAAACGCTGGCTAACCAGGCCAAGAAAAAGCAGAGCTGTCGCACTAAAAAAGAATGAAGGATCATAGCCTGACTCCTTTTTTCCCCCGACATTAAGCGACGAGATATTTGTCCGGGCCAGCAACAGAAAGAGAGAGAGAGAGAGAGAGCAAGGGAGAAAGAGAGAGAGAGAGAGAGAGCGGCTCGCGCAGGCCTCCATAAAATTCGCGTGCTGTGTGTATTGCACCTGTAAACGCGCGGCGGCATACACGTACGTGTGTCGCAGCTAATAAAGTTAGTTTTACGTCGGAGCGCGAACGAAGTTAATTTTCACGCTTGACGCTCGTCAACTTCCCGGGATAAATTGCCTTTGCCACCCCGAGACGTACACATCCACACACACGCACACATCAGAGACGCGTAGACTTTGTACCTCAATATTCTCTGTGCGCGACGCGGCTTTTCGTTATGTCGGCCGTCTGCTTATATGATTGCGCAGCGAGACTCTCGGGGGGCTGTATACGCAAAGGGTGTTGCTACATGTTTTGCAGGAAGAGGAGTTTCCAAGTTTCTCCGTTTTTTTTTCGGGGCTGGCGTTTTCTTCAAGGGAAAGGCTGGGTTTTCTGTCTGCGTTGGTGGCTGCACAGCCAGCTCCGGCGACGTGCAACTTAATTAATTTCGCAAAGAGTGATTAACTCTTCGCGGGGAGAGGCCGAGCTTTGGGCCAATTATCTTGAGCAAATGTTTGCGCCGACTGGATATATACTTCTGCCGCGAGCTCGGGTCAGCACTCGAAAGTAGAATCGCGTGGGAAATTGTAGCGTAAATATTTATGTTTTAGAGGATCGAAGGTACTTTGATTAACATTTCAGTGGCGTTTTGGAAAAGAATTGGGCTTTATAAGTTTTCTGTAATAAGGATAATGATAATCTCAGTCTGAGTTGTTATTTAATATTTATGGCTTATTTAAATTGATAATTTAATTGCGGAATGAGAATAATTCGTGCGCCTCATTCTATAACGGGCTTTCGCGAAATTCAATTTATCCGACGCATAATAAATAATTTCAATAAAATAAACGCTTTTAGGGATTTAAAATTTTCCTCGCGGACTTAATATGCATTTTCAAATAAAAATCAAATTCGTGCCAGATGTGGGGGCGTTTAATGTTTAATTAAAACGGTCATAGCAATTTCGTTGATCAAATAAAAATCCACAAGGTAGAAAGTATAATCGAGAAAAAAATGAATGACTATATTCACACGTCAAGATATAATAGTGTTCTCGCGGTGAGATGGAGAAAAATCATAAAAGCTCCCGCCATAAAAGCCTCTTTTCCTGATTCGCCTTCTCTTTCCCAGCGCGCATCTTCTTTGTTATACACGCGCCTTACTCTTACGACCTCAAAGTATAACGAGACACTGACTAATTTATCGGCGAGCAACGCTCACGTATTACTCACTTTCCCATCGGCGAATGAAATCACCTCTACCTCGCTAAAGCCGCCGTCGTCGACGACGACAAACAAAACAAAAGCGCGGCGAATAAAAAAGGCTTAGCGCCGATCCCATAAAAATTTGATCGGTTCTCAGCTACGCCTTATATGAAAAATCTCAGGCGTAAAAGCCGGCGAATTTTACGACAGGCGCCGCCGCCGCCGCCGCGATTTAACACCTTCCCCGTCCCGATGTTAGAGCCACTCTAATTGGAGACGAGGTTTGCCATTGCTCGTCCATGTTGTATACGTATATGTGTATGCGACAATTATGTTTGAGTGCGCTCGCGTCATATTAGCAGCTAGTAGGTCAATTTGAGAAGTGCGCCGATACACCTTTGTCTTCTCTTACACATCGCTGTGCAAATCGTGTCAAGGTTCGTTCTCACTCGCTCGCCGCCTAACTATATCGTGACTGGTATATTTTTGCGCGATCGAGCGACGATTCTTTGTCGATCGCGAGTTGCGCTGCTTTCTCGATCGGCTTTGTGTAACTATAGACGCTTTTTCTTTTAATGGCTCGTAAAAGTTTAATTGCCATTCCGCTTTTGTCTTGGGCCCAGACAAAGTTGCTGGCCGGCCCTCGTTCGGATGGTAATGATGCAATGAGTTTGTTTAGCTGCCGGAGTAATTAGGCTTTCGGAGTAATGATTCAGAAGAGCTGTACGAGCAATATGCTTCATTGATGTGGTTACTGGACTACGACAGTAGTTTTCTATGGCTATTCTGATGTCATTTCTTTTTCGCAGCTGCTTCATTAAAGAGCTACCCTAATTTCGATAATGAATATCTTTTTTGTTTAAGAGTTATCGTACTTGTGGATTCGGAACAGGGTCGTCTTAGTAATTGAAAACTTATTATATGTTTTTGGGGTATTTGATTAATTTTCAATTTAAAGATTTTTTAATAAAAAGATCAATTAAGAAAACATTGGAAAAAATATTAATCATATTACACAGATGAAAGTTTAATTCGCATGTACTTGATAAATTTTATAGATTTCAGTCAATAAAGTACGTAATTTATTTGTTAAATGTTTCAAGAGCTAAAAAATGAAATCGATTTCCGCGGAAATAAAAAAAGTCTTAATAAAGAAATAGCTGAGCTCCCAGCACAACAAATCGCCGTCAAGCACAGGCGATCCTGAGCACAATATTTTCGCACGTACAGCAGTAAGTTGTAGACACAAGCTCCAGCTCACGGCAATTCGCCAATAACTCCCTTACACGCCTGAACGGTCGGCCTGCCGCCTCATTGTCGAGCCACCGCAGAAGCGCACACGCGGAGACAACGGCTGCCTCGCTCTCTCTCTCTCTCTCATTGATTGCCCTCGTCGAGCACGCATACACCTACACTCACACATACAGACAAAAAGACGCACAAGCCGAGGGCCATAAAACGCGGAAGGCCCACCCAAAGCTCGATAGAGCGTAGACTGACTGGGAATAGGATGCGCTTGGTTGGATGGCACGAATTCGTTTCGAGCTTCACTAGACCTTACTTCCTTTCGCCGGTGCGGCAGGGCGGTGCGCGCGGCGGCGGCGGCGGCTGCGGCGGGGATCGACTCTGCAGAGCCGCGTGCGCGCACGGATTATTGTACTTTCGTCGCTTACAACACGGGACGCGCGAGCGCCCGCATGAATAGGATTGATCGCAAGGCGCTCAAGCTCAAGTGTATTGTTGGAGGGCTTGTGTACAGAGCCGCCTGATGAATATTATCGATCGCGAGGCTTAGCGCTGCTGCTTAATCTCGATCGCTTTCCCGATCTCGCGACACTTTTGCAGCCCGGTGACAAGGAGCAATTTGTCAGCTGTTGCTTATTTTACGAATAATGCATTTCTGACAGCTCGAGCCGGCTTGATTAAATGCGAAATATTATGATGCTTAGGAATTTCAGATGAAACTTTCCAGTCGATCCACTACGATAATAATTGTTAGTGCTTGTGTTTATCTAGATTTTTTTACGAGTCTAGATTTTATTTCGACTGTGTCGGAATCGAACGTAGCCTATTTGGAACTCTAGTGTTCACTCGAATAATTTGCGTGAAATTTCAGTTGTGATTGACACTTGGAAGCGTGCTTCAATATCGGATACGTTTTGTCGATAATCATTGTTCTTGATTATTTTGAATTTGAAGTTACGCATTAGTTGATTTGATTGAAATCACCAGGAATAGACAGATTCTATATAAATTGACTGTGTATAGACAGAACAAAATTGTTTACTATTAATGTTTATAAATTATGCTCAATTAAAAAACGGGAGTATGCTTATACTAAAGAACAAAAAGTTTTTAAACTGCCAATTGGAAACTGATTTTAGCTCTATTTTAGCTTAAATAAAATTTGTAATATAAATTCTTTTAGGCAAGATTCCAAAAAGCGATAACGAAAAGTTATATTAATGATTTAAAAATGTGAATTACATTATCGAAATATATTCAAAATTAAAAATGGAAATAATCTGCATTTTCTGATATTACTTTTATTTCAAAAGGGATCAATCGAGATAATTATTGAAATCGAATAATTATTCGTAACGATGAATGACAATTAAAAAAAAAAATCCATTGTACAATGTAGAAAGAAAATCTGGCAATAAATTCAAAAGCTAGCGAAAGCAGTGCATCAGCCCTTGGACAATTGAATAATGATAAAGTACGTAGAGAGCTAAAGCCCTCAACGAGCAATGTCTTGGCTCTATAGCCGCGCAAGACGATGCATCGGCGAACATATAAGCGAGGAGGAGAGCTTGTTCGAGCGACTCTCCCGAAGCCTAATGCCCATTCGACTCGCGTCATTAAACTTCGTGTCCAGATGGCCTTTGGGCCGATTGGCGCATTATATATCGGAGCGCGAGGCACATTGTGCTCTCCGCGTATATCCGCGCATGTGTGAGAACGCCGAGGCGCTTCTGTGTGCGCCTCAGTGTGAGAGAGAGGGCGCGCTATTTTGATTATTTATCCATGCCGCGACACTCGTGACGTCCGCTCCCGCGGGCCTATATATCTTTCCGGGCTCTGATAGTAGCGCTCTGCGGTTTGTTGCTCCGGCTCGCTCCCTTGGTGGGCTTCGTCCTCCAGCTTTTCATCTATTGATCGATATTTTTGATGTTTGTTTTCGTGCGATGTATAGCGAGCGCAATTGGCCGTTTTAAGGGTCTCATTGTTTGATTGCGAGCGTGAAATAGCTCATTTGTGATTCATTGTTCCGAAAGACTTGAATTTTGAAAAAAATGACCCACCATAGTCTCACTGCCTTATTCTACTTAATCAAATCCGAGTACATAATTGCGCGCACGTGCACATGAGTCAATGGACCGATAACGCTCTCAGTATGACTTCTCGAATATTTATTCAGGAAGAGAGAATGAGCAGAGAATTGCCGGGGATCGAAAGTCTGAAAGCTGGGCGAACGCGAGCGCGATCCTTATCGGCGTATTGCTGACGTAGCAAAGAATTAATTTTCCCGCTACAAAGTCGAGCGAGTAGAAACTCGCGCGCGTGCTCGAGGACACCCACGTCGAGAGACGAGAAAGGCCTTCTTACTTTTTATCGCCGGCCCCGCGAGCCTGCGCGCGCAGCCAGCCAGCTCCGGCTCGTAAAATAAAGAAGCGGCGCGTCCGTGCACACATACGCCTATAGCATCGAGCGTTATAAAAGTTGGCACGAGCACAGTCGAAAAGTCCATAACGACAATGAGCTGCGATCTCTGTTTTGTAAATGATCGAGCGAGCGCGCGATGGCCGATCGATGCGCGTCCGATGAAAGCCGACACCGGATGAAAAAGAGAGCCAGGGGGCGGAGAGGGGGGGGGGGGGGGGGGGGGGGGGGGGGGGGGGGGAGGTGATCAAGCTGGGAGTCTAAACAGTCGCTTGCGCATGGCGATCGAAGAACGAGAAATTAATTGTTTTAGCGAGACAGAGGAGTGGGATGATCGCGAGAGCCGGATAAAAAGGAATGCTGGATAAGCGCGATTGATTGGCATGTCGATACGCGCGCGGTGTAGGAAGTAGTTTTGATTGGCGCTGTATTCTAGTTTGCTATTATAGACTTTTGAGTGTTAGATAAAATTGTTGAAATTTATTATTCTGCAGGAAATTTCAAATTACTGTAGTTTCATTGGTAAACTAATTCAATGAAGATTCACAAGTTTTACGGATTAGTTCAAAGTGAATCAATCATTAATTCAGTACTGCTATTATCTATTCTCTCTTTGATTTTATAAATATCTTCTATTAAAAATATTGGTTTCGTTTTAATTTTTTATTGTACACAAATGCCCTCTGCTATTCTAATCGAGTTTTATGAACTAAAGTACCCAACTAAAAATCAAAATGCTCATAAATATTAAAAACAATACAACAGTATAATAAGCGATCTCAAGAAATTCAGTGAGCCGAAAGTAAATGACGTAAGCCGCATATAACTCCCCTTAATCTCCGCGCAATCATCCGACAAACTCGCACAAAGCTATTGCCACCTCGCAATCGAGAGCCACAGCTGCGATGGCACTTCCTTAGCTCTCGATCCTCTCCCTCCCAGCTTGCTCTCTCTCTCTCTCTCTCTCTCTCTCTATCTAATCTGAAACGAGCGCTCAGCCGCGAACGCATCCCAGCAACAATTATATATCTCCGGCGGAAGACGGGCGAGGTTCTCTAGCCCTCCTCTAGCCCAATTCGCTGATCTCCGGCAATTAAGCGACCTCAAGACGCGCTCATATTAGCGCATTACAACTCGCGCGTAATGCCGGGGTGAACAACACCTGGCACTAGCGTGCGCTGCGACAAACCGCACGAGCGCCGATCGATCAGCCTATTTACGAGCGGGGCGCCGGCAAATGTTTGCGCGAGGAGGCTCGCCTATTAATCTTCTAGCTGCCTTCGCGGCTCGCGCTCGCGCCCAGACTTAGGGCCTTCAAATGCGCGAGGCTTGCGCTTCGGCTGACGCGGGCGTGAAAAACGACGAGACAACGCGAGATGCCTCGATCTCTGCTCAGCTGAGATTCAATCGTGCCGACGATTTATCAATCGTAGCGGGGGAGCTTCTGCTGCTGCTTCATGATCGCGTTCACTATGTGACATTCGTTTCCTGATGCGAGGCAATGCTGGATTTGATTATCGGATTGTAATGATTTCTCTGCGTGGCTTATTGTATGCTCTAGATTAAATGATATTGTTCTGTGTTTAGCTCCGTGAATTATCTGATTTCGATTGAACTATTCAATTCAATGAACTACGATGCCTGTGGGAATTCTTACTTTAAATAATCAAATATTCATAATTTTATTTTATTTAGTTTGAAATTTTCATTGCGAAATTATTGAATAAATTATTATTATCGCGATAAATTTTAACGCTGACGAAAGCATCAAATGAATGTTATTGAATAACGCGATTTACAAAGATCTCCGCTTTCATTCTGTTAAATATTATCATGAAAAACGTTAAATATTTTTAATATTTTGAAACTGGAGAACATTTTTACAGAAACATGCATTTTGTTTCTTTTATTTTGTTTTAACATCAAGCTGGTAAAAGAGAAAAATTTATCACTAATCGTTAATATTAACAGAACTTGAATAAATATTATGATAAACGTACCATTGATAATAAGTATCGAAAAGATGAAAAAGCTGAAGCAGCTGCACAAGCTAATTGAATTAATACATGAAAAGGAACCTCAAACCAGTCGCTAGTTAGCCCACTGAGTGCAGGCAGCTGAAAAGCGCAAAAAACTGAAATCCCCGCTCTCCATAGAATAAGTCGAAACAATTTTTCTGTCAACCAAGCGCGAAGTCAAAGCCGAGAGGTAGAAAAATCCGGGACCATAATAACGCAGCTCCACGAGCTTGATCCGCAGTCTCGTCGCGCGGCGTTTGACAGCGCGCCCCCGTCTGCAAAGCACGTAAATTAAATCCCACATCAAAAGCCTCGCGGCGCTCACGTATCGGTGTTATTCCACGAAGCGCGTCCTTCCCGAGGCCGCAAAGAAGCTCGCGCTGCCCGGGGCCGCAAAAAAGCCCGCGCTCCTTTAAAACGAGAAGAAAAAAAAAAAAAAAAAAAAAAAAAAAAAACGAAGAAGAAGAAGCAAAGTCGCGGCCGCGCGCGCCTGCACGAATCAAAGGCTGCTCTCGCTACCGCGTATCTTCATTATACGAATGACAATGTATACTCGCGGCGATTTCCTTTGCGCGCCGAATATCGCCTCGTATGCATGCCCGTCACACGCGCGCTCCGAATTTAGCGTATGCCCTCTCCTCTGCGTGTGTGTATATACAGACGGCCGAATAATTTCGCTGCTGCTGCTGCTACTGCTCTCTGGCTTCTCGGCGCGAGCAGACGTTTACTTTGCGAGTCGTGAGCGCACGATTGCGTTCCTCCTGCTGGCAAAGGAGGGGGAGGGGGCATTTTGAAGATGTGCATGTACGCGTGTATGTACGTGTCTGTGCATGGTGAGGAGGGGAATATAATCGAGACTTAATTGGCCGCTCTGTTAATAGAAAGCGTAATGAGACGGGCTCTTTTTTCGGGGCTGGCTGCTTTTGCGTAGAAGAGGGCGCGTTATTACAATCGGGCGAGCTCGTTGCGCGAATTTCCAGGGAGCAGGCGGCCAGAGGCGGAGGTGCTACGAGACTGTAGGAGAATTTTAATTGAGGCATTTTTCAGCTGTGCAATCATTGTAACTGCAAATTGGGGAGGATGGAACGGTTGCTCGTGGGAGGGGGGCAAACAATGATTGAAAATTACGTTTTAAAGCGTGCTTCAAAGCAGAGCGTGAAATTTTTTCAAATTGACGCTTTTAACCCTTCGAGGAGCTCACCTTTTACCTGCTCGTAAGAAAAGTACCGGGTTTCGCGCCTCTAAAGCATAGTTAAGCCTTAATAGCAGTTATTTTTTCCGAACTGTAAAGCAAGCTTAGCGAGTGGGAGGAAACCTTATTTTCGCTAAAGTGATAAAACATAGGCTCTTAAAAATATACGGTTATGGATGCAGTCTAAAGAATAGCTAAGCCAGATAATTAAGCATCAAAATAAAGTACTTTTTAATTGAATAAAAACTTTTGTCTAGACAATAAAAGTAGCTTTAATCAACAATTCGTTAAAGTGATTGAATTCATACAAGGTTAAAGCTTTTTCTTTTTTAAATATTGTATTACTGAACTCTGTGTGATTACATGCAGATGTTGAAAAAATCAACTCACATTCAAGCTTTTTATATAACTCTGAAACACCGATAGTGAACAATACAATTTATTAAAAAAATCGGTATTATTATCATTTTAATATTATTATACATACATACGATATTGCATTAATTATCTAGTGCAATACGTTACAAAGGAACAAAGCCCCGTGCACGTGCAAACAGAAATAAAGAGACCGCTACATGGCCAGAGAAATATTCATTTTCCATTTGGCTATCTGTCTCTATTTATGCACCTTACATAATAATGTTATAGAGTGCGCTTTGCAGCCGCCTTCAGGCTGATCCATGTTAAATTTACATCAGCTGCATGAACAGTCTGAAGCTCGCTTGTAAGCTTTTATAAAAGTGTCAGAGTGCAGAAAACGGTAGGAGGCGACTGAGCGCATCAGGGAACGCAGAAACGTAACTAAGATAAGGGACAGGGAGAGGGAGAGAAAAAGCTTTTGTCGAGAACGTAATTGTGAATGAAACCGAAAGATAGCGTCGCTTTTGATGCCGCCTCAGCTTTTTAAGTAGTAAGTGAATAAAATGTAACTGCGTAGTTAGTCGCCGCGATTTCGCGTTTCCGACCTGGAATTTTCTCTGCCACGGAGATAACGAAAGTTCCCAGCGTTAAGGCGGTTAAGGGCCCTGATGTAATCACGTTGCAATTTTGCTTTGTTTAAACAAATGAAATGTTTACTCGCGAAATGGGATATCTTGAGTTTCTGATGAAAATTTCATGCAAAATATCTAGCTTTTCTGAAGTAATGCTAAAGTTCTTTTACTCACTTTATTTAATTTATAAATTTGTCAAATATCAGATGAGCGTGTTTTTTTTAAATTCAATTCAGAATCGTTATTAAAATGTTAAAAAAAAGCTTGGATTACTGTTTTTATTTTTAGGTTAAAAATTTTGATTTAAACTTTAGAAATTCGTGTAAATGCAATAAAGTTTCTATTTCATTGCATTTGTAACAAACTAGTTTACTGGTTCCACGATCGAGTTTTTGTTTTCATGTGGAATATGCAAATGACCACGGAAACCTCATTAATTAAATTGCATCAATCTGATAAACCAAACTCAATAGGCCGACCTACAAAGACAATTGAGTGACATTCAGCGTCCTTAACCAATTCATTAGAGAATTAATTGCGTCTGATGCATTAAGCATAATTACACGTAGAGGTGTTCTTATCGCTAAATTTCAGGGGTAATTGCAATAAAGAGCTCAATATCTGTTATATTTAAAAATAATAATGGAAAAATGTACCTTTATCAAAAATACATTAGTAAAAGATCCAATTTTACGTGCTCATGCAATCTAGCGAATAGTCATAAATAACGTAGGAAAGTAAAAGTCGCAATACAATAGATTACATAGAAAAAATATAGGATCGTTGAGGTGATCATGAAAAGAAGTCATAAGAATAAAGAGCGGGCAATTTAAACGATTCCGCAAACTCCTCTCTAGGGCCGTGATCATTCCTAATGTTACAAATCAAGGCAGAACAAAAGATAGAAAAAATAAAGCAGGAACGACTAGCTCACGCGAAATAACCATTATTACTAATACCTTTTTTCTTCCTCCTCCGGCGTGCATGTAATAATACGTAGACACACGTGATACTACGGAGCTCGAAGAGTTCCGAACAAAGCCAGCTAAAAAGCCGAGAAACCGCACGCAGCTGCGCGCACGCTTTTCGCTTTCCCAAACTCGTCATCAGCAGCGGAGAGCAGCAGCAGCAGCAGCAGCAGCGGCACACACACAACACCTTGAACTCGAAAAGTGCATTGTATATATATACATACCGTCCGTGTACACAGCCTTTACGCAACGCCTTTCCTATACCCACACACACACACACACACACACACACACACACACTCAGACACTCGCTCACACAGATGTAGAGTCAGGAGCGTGCGAGCCAGAGCGCGAGAGAGACACGCTCCTGTGATAAGCCTTTCTAAAAAGGCATGTAACTAGGAGCACAGGTTATATATGCGAGCGAGCCGGGCGGCAAGACACATTATAAGAGAGCGAGCGAGCGCGGGAGCCGCTGCGCGTACGTGGGAAGAATCGCTTGCGCGCTCGAGCATAACATCGCTCGATCTCTTTTATAAGCGCGGTTCCTTTTCTCTCTTCTCTTCTCTTCTCTTCTCTTCGGCCGGATTTTTCCTCCTTCTGTCTTTCTTCGGGAAAATTAATTTCATTTTTAGCAGCGCGCACTGTTGTTTTGCCTACCTGCCGGACTTTTTGAATCGATATTTATAGGAAAGAGAACTGATTTCCGCGCGAATTCAGACTCTCGGCCGCTTGTACAGATGCAATTTCTCATCTATGAGGCATAATTCAAAGCTGCCTGAATATAAGTCGAAATTTCCTGTGCGCGCTCGATTAATGCAGCAATTAGATCTCGGGCGCTATTAGTTCGGGAATAAATTATTAATCACGAGGTCCAATTGGATTTGCTGGTTGGAAATATCACTGGGAGTGTTTTATTAACTATTGTTCTGTTTATTTTTGCTTTATATTTGTATATAATTTTTAATTTTTATTTTGTAATAAAATTTCAGCCCGTTGCGTTGGATGATGTGTTGATTAAACGTTGGAATTATTTTATTAAAATGTATAGCATAAAATTTTAATAAAACAAGCATGGATTAAACCGTATTCGTAAATTCTCGAATTTTATCTGAACAATGCACAAGCATGAGGTTTGGGAAATGTTATTCATTCGGAATATATTCCAACTACAAGTGTGTCTGAATAAATTGTCTGTAACTACTGCAGCAGCTACCTAAAAGCAACATAAGCATATTCGGGCAGGTTTGTAAACATAAAATGGAAGGTAATATGCATTGATGTCGAAAAAAAATTGGAATTCAAACTACTCGAAACATAATAGAGTTCCAAAAGAGCAGCAACACAGAGAGAGAGAGAGAGAGCGAGCCAAAGTAAAAGAATAGCACAATGCGCTCTCTCCTCGTTTCGATAAGAAGCCATAGGTTGCTTGCGCGCGGCGGCTCATTCTCCCAAGTTCCAAGTATGTATTTCAATTAAACAGTTAGTTTTACGTAAGAGGATCTGCGTGCGCGCGTCATCGCACGCACAAAGCTCCATATCATTAAGCGAGCGCAAAAAGCCGCTAAATTAATTCAAACGACAATCCAAATCCGAAACAATGCTAAATTTCATTCCGAAAAAGGCGCTCCTGCACTGACTCACTGCTTTTGCGCGCTCCCCCGCGAAGCTCCCAACTCTCGCGGAATCTCTGCGCTTGTATACATCGCGAGCCGACTTTTCTCATTCCGGGCACAGAGAGAGAGAGAGAGAGAGAATGAGGGAGGGAGGGGAAATTTGAATAGCTTCTCGCTGACTAAGCGCCCGCGCGCCACGCGAAAAGAATATACAAGCGTGCCCCTAATGCCCAGCGATCGCGGCATTAATATTCATCGGGCGCTTATAATGCTTATAAAATGAGGAAAAAGTATGTATAGAGGAGGAGCGCCGCGATGATAACTCTGGAATTCCGCCCGCGCGCGGCAGAATACACACGCCGGCCGACCTGTTGAGTCCGGCGCGAGCGAGCTACCTATTCGCTTCTATATCTCGCTCGTTTTTCTACTTGCGTCTCTCTCTCTCTCTCTCTCTCTC
>JAPYZA010008518.1:0-12763 GCA_030522685.1 Eupelmus azureus | reverse complement strand
TTCTTGTTCAAGTTAATAACATAAAAACAAAACAATTATTTTTACATTCTAAAAGTTAGACTGTGTTAAGCAATACTTGATAAATTAAGATTTATTATTTTTACTACAAAAGGTCTTTTATGTTTTACGAAGAAAAAGCACAATACCGAATAATCTTTAAAAAGAAAAGAAAATGTACAAGAAAACTATTTTTGTCAAGTTATCACAAATTTTCATTTTTTTTAACATATTAGAAACTA
The DNA here is from genome assembly GCA_030522685.1 of Eupelmus azureus. Taxonomy (NCBI): domain Eukaryota; kingdom Metazoa; phylum Arthropoda; class Insecta; order Hymenoptera; family Eupelmidae; genus Eupelmus; species Eupelmus azureus. The sequence goes on along the minus strand of JAPYZA010008518.1, from coordinate 12,524 downwards.
TACCGACTGACTTTCACGCGTCTTGCATACTTCATATGGCCCGTGAGATAACGTAAATCACAAGCATTTCATTTTTATTTTTCAGAAAGTTACCTTTAACGAAAAATGGGGCTCCATACATCGTAAACAAAGGTAATTTTTTTAGTTTATTATTTTTAATTTAACCACTATTCGCGGAAGCGTCATACAGGCTCGTCTCGAAATTAGGCTGCAAATAATTATAATCCGCATTTTCTCTAAAAATAGTAATCGCGAAGGAGAGCGAGATCGCGTGCACGCGAGAGAACGGAGAGTCGAGCGCTCGCGAGTTCAGTGTAAAATTGAAGGAAAATAACTAAAAGACAAGTCTGATCAACAATTTAGTAATATTGTAAATAATTTAAAAGAAATTTTTAAGTTATAAGTAATACTCCAATAAATATTACATATAGAAATGATTGAACATTCAATACGCTCAGTCATAAGATTATACAATGATTCATGTGTATCAGATTCTAATTCTCTTCGTTTCAAAACTATAATTTCAGATTTAAAATTCAACAATATAATGAAATATGTTATTAAAAATTTTAACATTTCTTAAAATAATAAATGTTTAAAAGAATAATTGAAATTTTTTAAATTTATTAAAACTTTATTAAAAATTGTATTAAAAAACTAAAAATGTGTTATATTTTTCATAATAACGTACAATTTCATGCATAGTTTCTTGGCACGTGGAATTGCTATACATAGGGTACTTGTTTTTATTTGTGTGCCTATGCGTATTTGTGTGTCTATTTTGAGATTTTAAGTAAAAAAGGTTTCAACAAGTTGAAAAACATAACAATCTATAAAAACATTGTTTAATATCAGATTTTCCTTTATACACTACTTTTTTAACAATATTCTGAATGAAAAACTACACTATGAGAACACTGCGTAGGAGCCACTGTAATACCGGCATTTATCCTATTACGCGTAAAATCAAATTTCACGTAAACTACGCATGAAATTCAATAAGTGTGTACACTTTTTGAACCTCGCGAAAACGTGCGCAAAGTCGAATCTTACACATGCACATTTTTACGCAACAAAGACAATGCACAATGTTGTATTAGTAACACAATGAAAAAAAAGCAACATTCCCCACACAGGCGCCCACGAGCTAGAGCTAAACACCCTCATGCTATCGACGCAACACTCGGGCCGGCTACGTACGCCTTGTTTTGAGTCGATTTACAGTCGATGCGTAATATGATATTTCACCCCTTAGAAACGAAAAATACCGGTTTAAATTGAAGAGTTTCGAGTCTACATTCTTGCGTAAGTGTAATGAGAATTTTTAAAGCGCGCTACCGTTTCACAAATTAATTAAGGACGTATACATGTTATTACAACTGTTCCACTAAGGTAAAAGTTACAAAAATGCACTTAAAAAATAATATCTGATAATTACTTAAAGGAAAAATTTGTCTTTGGTCATGAAATAATAATATTTATCTACCGTTTCGATAGTTTGGGAAAACTCTTTAAATTTGAAGCTATTCACTTACAAGTATTGGCACCTAATGGGTTAAATAATGAAACCTCGCTTTCTCTTACTTCTTCAGTGAAATGATTTAGGATTTATACAATCATATTTGCACAAATAGCGGACACGCTCGAAAAATTTTGTTGACTTAATTATTATTAACTATGCAAAATAATTTATGAATTATTATTACTTCGAAAAAATATATTACCTAGAAAATATATCATCTTTTAAGACTATTAAGTAATCGTAATACTTTTTGACCTAATAAAAATCGTGGACTTTAATTTTCAATTAGATAACAATTTTACTGAAGCCATTCAAGAAAATTTCAGGTCGTTGCTTGATTAAATTAATCAATTATTAAATAATTTTAGAATCTTAGATATGATCTACATACCCTAAATATTTTCAATAAGAAATATTCGAAATACACTTTGAAATCAATATCAATGAAATACTTTTTCACTGTATAGTCAACCAGTGCAAGAATTTCTAAATTACAAAAGTAAACCGGGGATTCTTAAATAATCTAGTTTGATTTATCAAGTTTTTAATTTGACTTCCTAACAATGATATACTTATACAACTAAAACAAAAGTTGAGAGACAATTATTAGTTTTTGAAGATTGAATTATATTTACTAATTTTGAATTTTAGTTTCGTTAATCTTAAATCGCGGCATATCAAAGTCAAATTAAACTTTAGAGGACCGGGATTTGAGCTGCTCTATCCCCATAGAAAACCAATGAAAAAGGTATCTCATATCATGGATTCATCACGGGTAAAGTGTCAAACAAGGGTTGAGCCAGTATACTGGCTTTCCGGTCCTCTTAAAGGTTAAACGCTACGAACATTCAACTAAATCAAGTCAAAGCAAAAAGCCAAAAATAAATCCAATCTTGCTTCCTGTTACAGAGCACTCCCGAGAAAGCGAGCTCGAGGCATCGTGAAACCGCCGTCCGAACCTGGCCTGCCCAGTAATGCCAACGTATCACAATGCGGGTTGTGGCTACCCGAACCTCTCAGCAGCGGCTGCCCGTCTCCAGAACAAGCTCGACGGCAACCAGAACCATCACACCATCCCGTCGCACATAGCCGCCGCCGCCTCGCACATAGTCGTCTGTCCGATCGAGCAGCAGCAGCATCACCAGCCCCGGCAGCAGCAGCAGCATCACCATCATCATCCGAACAACAGTAGCACGGCCCATCATCCTGGCACGACGACGACGACGCCGTCGGCCGCGCTAGCAACGCCGGCGCCGACGACGACGCCCCCGCTACCAGCGAGCATGACGAGCCTCACCAGCAGCCAGTCCAACAACTCCAACAACGCCAACAGCAATCTCCTCGTCGGGAACAATACCCGGCACGAGGTCAAGCTCAATGCCATGCCGTATGTTATCGCACCTCCGTATTGTTTCTCATCTCAGACTTTTCAAGATCTATCGGAATCTGATAGACCGACAATCGCGTGGATTAGAGAGCTGAAGGCTTGATTGTATCGAGTCGTTCCTGAAATTAGTTTAGCTGGACGAGTACGGAGAAAAGCGCGGTTTTTATGAAATTTGATGATTTGAATAATTTTAGGGTCTCGTTAGATTTGAATAATTTTAGGGTCTCGTTAAAATTAAAGAAGTATTTAACGATATTAATTATTCTTGCAAACATTGTAATTAAAGGAGTATTAATGCAATACTTATAAAATAATAGTTAAATGACGAATTCATCTATTTGGAATACGTTTTTGGATACCGGATTATGAAAAAAGTCGTAATAGTAGAGAGAATTCTAAATAAAATGTTTCAAAAAGAAAAAGAAAAATACGAAAAAGTATCCGAGAACTTTATCCGAGAACTTTAAAATAATACATGCAAAGTTTTATGAATAAAAATGCACGTAGCTGTGAATCGTTGTGCATTGCTTAAATTTCAACTTAAATAATTTTGTACTAATTGTTAATTTGGGATTCTAAAATCGGTAGATAAAAGTACGCTTTTTCCGATTTTATGATATTTTTCTTTTTTTCTTTTCAATTTATTTTTGAACTTTACTAGACTACTAAATTATTTATATTTTTTGAAACAGTATTTTTCTAATAGTAATATTAAACTCTAGTTTTTTAGAACGTTAGGCATATTCCAAAGTTTGAATCAAATCGAGGTAGAATACTCTTCTAAATTTATCGTTTACAAATGATTAAGAGTTAGATAGAAATTCAAATCTACCTTTAGAATGGTAATTGTAAAATCATACTTTATTTTATTGCGAACTCCCCTCAATAGTTCATTAAAACATGTTGATCGTGAATTCTATCAGGTCTATATGATTTTGAAAAGTTGTTTATACTTTATACATTTTTTATAATATTTTAACAAATTATTTCAATATCTGTTAAAGATGGTTCCACGGTAAGATATCGCGTGAAACAGCGGAACGGTTGCTTCGACCGCGCGAAGACGGTCTGTTCCTGGTGCGCGAGTCGACCAACTTTCCTGGCGATTACACTCTGTGCGTGTGCTACCAGGGCAAAGTGCAACACTATCGCGTCAAGTACAAAAACAATCAGCTTACAATTGACGACGAGGAGTTCTTTGAGAACCTGGCCCTCCTCGTCGAACATTACGAGCAGGACGCCGACGGGCTATGCACCCAGCTGACAAAGTCCCTGCCGAAGCAGGGCAAACAGGACTTCTGTGTAGACCCGAAGGCATTCATCGAGGCCGGTTGGGTCATCCAGACGCACGAACTCGAGCTGCGCGAGTGCATCGGAAAGGGTGAGTTTGGTGACGTGCTCCTCGGCGTCTATCGAGGCGAGCGCGTTGCCGTCAAGATGCTCAAGGATAACAGTGAGGCAGCACAGCGCTTCCTCGCCGAGGCCAGTCTCATGACTTCCCTCATACACGACAATCTGGTCAAGCTGCTCGGACTCGTCTTCAATAATCAGCACATGTATCTCGTTACCGAATATATGAGCAAGGGCTCACTTGTCGATTACCTAAGGTCCAGGGGTCGCCTTCACGTCTCCAAGCGTGACCAGATCAACTTTGCCTATGACACGTGTGCCGGTATGGCATACCTCGAGTCTAGGCATGTCGTACACAGAGATCTGGCAGCGAGAAATGTTCTTGTCGCCGAGAACAATTCGGCTAAGGTTTCTGACTTCGGGCTCGCGCGAGACGAAAACTTTTCACTCGACGGAGGTAAACTGCCTATTAAGTGGACTGCTCCCGAGGCCCTTAGACAAAACGTAATTCACTTTTTTATTTAAATTATTTTCTTTATTTAGATTTATTTCTATCTTTATAAAATATGATTTCAGAAATTTTCAAATAAATCCGATATGTGGAGTTTCGGAATACTTCTTTGGGAGATATACTCTTTCGGTCGCGTACCTTACACCAGAATAGTAAGTTGAATCAATTTAATGAAAATGAAAAGTTTCTTATTAATAATGTTTTACTAAATAATTAAATAATTTTAGCCACAAGCCGATGTAGTGAAATGTGTTGAGAAAGGATACAAAATGGAACCACCGGATGGATGTCCTGCGGAAGTTTATGACATCATGAGACAGGTTTGTTACTATTTTCAAAAATAAATAAAACCGAAATTAAATAGAAGTATATGTTGAAAAAATGTTAATTTTAATTTTTTTACTTAAAACTTTGAAAGGAGTTACTTTCAAAAAAGTGTATACTGACACATATTTTGATTTTATAACCAAACCTTTATAAACTATAAACTTGTACTATAACGAAATATCTAGTTATTTGATTATCAGTCTTATAGAGAAATTCACATTATTAAACTGATTATTCCTATGTAATAAATACAAAATTTTAATTCTAAATTTTAATTTCTAATTTGAGCTCAAAAATTGAAAATTATATTATATAATTATAATAAATATATAATTAAAAAAAAATAATGTATGATGGACTTATAATTAAATTTTAATTCAAAATTTGAAACGAGTTCTCTAACAACGAGGTGACATCAAAAATCAAAAGTATTCTTTACCTTTCACCTTCAACTTACTCTTTCAGGGTAAACCACTTTAAACATGACTCCTTACATAGTCGTCTGTCTTCAAAGAAATTAATGCTTTATAATGTACATCAGATAAAACAAAATTCGTTGATAATATTTTGAAACCGTATATTTAGAAAATGTTCTAAACAAATTTGTATCATTTTAGAAGATACTGAAAAAATAAACAATTTAAAGTTTACATCATTTTAACAAAATGATGAACATAAGAATAATAATAACCGTAATATCAGTAATAAATAATAATAAAACAACGCAATATTATATTATTCGAAAATTTCGTACAGTTCAAATGTAAATCTGCTCAATATGAAGTATTAATTTCTTTTTGATACAGTGTATAAAGTAGCACTTTAAGTATTTTACAAAATTCTTATAGACAATTGACACCCATTATATAAAAAATATTGTTCGACACACATGCGAAAATTAACTTTTTCACACTCGCATCGAAAACTACTATTTTAGGTTAAACAGTTATTTTATATTTTCCTCAGGCTTGGGATCTTCAACCTGAAAAACGGCCAAACTTTCATGACATCAAAATCAAGCTTGGACAACTTAAAATCGAATACACCAAAGGTGTTAATTAAGTCTCAGTCTCGCATATTTTGTGCGAGAAACAGCGAACAATGTGGCCTAGTCCGGAGTAATCGATTGCAAACACGAAATTTGGTAGTCGCTTCAAACACACGGACATGTATGATGAAGAAAAATGTACAATTTTTTTTCCTCTTCCTTTGTACATTGAATGCGCCTTGTTGAGGTGGCTTTTGTATTTATTAATCCATTTTTAGAATCAAGAGCCGATATAAGTTTTTTAAAAAATAATTTTTTTACAACTGAGAAAAGAATATATTTAATTTTAATATACATATATACTAATTGTTTCAAAGAATTTTTTGCTTTTTATTCTTTAGTTACTTTAAATTCTATAGTATAACATAATTCTAATTTCATTCTTTTTTCTTTTTTCTTTTTTTGTAATGGTTGCGTCGAGCTACGCAACAGGGCTACTCGACATTTACTTGGAAACCTCTAATTTCATTAGAAATTTCGTAAATTTAGCATAATTATTGTTTCAACTAAAATTAAGAAAATACATTTTTGTTTTCTCTCAGGGGAACTTTGTGATAATAAAAAGAATATTTAAAAAAAAACACGATTGGAATATGTTTAAAGTATTTAGGATCGAAATGTATACTATTTTTTTAATTTGTTCATATGGATGAGTACGTGTATGTTTTTGTACTTTATAAGTGGTACATTTAGGTTACTATTATGTATTTGAAGCAGCTTTAAATTATTTATCTTATCTCTCAAGATAGTCGTTTTTTTAACGGTTGCATCTATATATTTGCAACAATTCATCTAAAAGTCAGCAAAGAGCTAAATTTTAATATATATTTTGGAAAAGTTCTTTAATTCTTTAATTCTTTAATTAACTTAAATAATCTACCGATTTCTAAATTCTTGGTATTTTAAATCGATTTTTTTATCGCATTTATTTTAAAAATCACCAGCATTTTTAACTTACGAGGGTTTGTTTTTTGTTTAATTTTTAATCAAGGTTTATAATTAAAGAAGTGTATAGTTAATTTTCTTTATTATGATATTTCATAATATGTATACAAATGATTGTGGTGAGATCTTAGATTATTTTCTAAGTATTGTATAATAAAAGTTGAATATTCGTTTTTAGATTTTGTTTTTTTTATTTTTTTAATAATTGTACAATATAAATTGTTTTATAAAGGTTATATCAGAAAGGTGATTTTATTTTAATATATGATTATTCGTATTAGTATTTAATGTTAATAATATTTAATTTGAAACAGATTTCCATGCATAACAATTAAGTTAGAAAAAATTTTTTGAATTTTAAATTTTAATTGAAAATTTTTTTTTTAACTAAGCCATTTTCTAGTGCAAATCTAAATTTACATATTTATATTAATATATTCTTTTATTTCATATTCTTTTCTCAGTAAAATTGTTAATTAAAAATGTTTCTTTTTCAGTCTTCTTTAGAATTAACTTTAGTCTTTAATTACATTAAGATTATTAGAAATTTAACTGTAATTTGATAGTAACAAAGAAAATTAATATGTTTGTACTTGAGTCAAATTTAATATTCAAACATAATAATGAAATCTCGAATTAATTAGAATAAATTTTAATGTAAAAGAAGTTTAAAATATTTATAATCGGTTCTTGATTCCAGCACCATGAGAGAAACGCAGAAACGTTTTCTTATTTCCCGATAATATTGCCAATTTTAATACGTGCCTACATTTGGGAATACATTCTTTTTGTACTATCGAGCTCCGACCTTTCTGTTCTCATTACACTTACTAAATATCTAATACTGTATTAAACAGTATATAGTTTGCATTAGGCAACTCATTCCAAGTATGATAAAATTTCACTAACACTAAAAATTTTTAAGTTAAGTTTATTGGCACATAAGTAAAAAAATAAATATAATGCGTAAATAGAGGAGGATAGAGTCTCTCAAGTTCTGTTAATTAAAGATTTGTTGTATTATATAACTGTTAATTTAAACTAAATTATTTTGTACACGATTAAAAATTAATTATTTGAATTTTCTTACAGAAAAACTAAATCCGCCTTTAGGAATGTATATGTACGATTGTAAATATTCTTGTATATATTAATTTTGTCAAAAAATTATGTTCCGTAAAAAGAAAACGTTAAAATCGATTAGAGATTTAAGAATGAAATACAGAAAAAGTCCATGTTCTAATTCTAAGTATTTTAACGATGTCTTAAACAAATATGTAGATGCTCGCATTATAAATACAACTTCTATAAGGCTGAATTTTATTGCTGCAGTGACGAAAAAAGATCATATGTTTGCAAATGCAAATATTTAAAAAGTATCACTTTCAATTCTCAATGTAATAATACTGCAGCAAAATAAATTATGCCTTTAGTGCGTTCGCGCACGTGCGTGTGTATGCGTGTGTGAGAAATAATAGAGTTTTATACAAATTTATGAAATGATGATAGTTAATTAAGTGCGATCGATTGGGCTGAATTTAAATGAAATAAACCAAAAACTGAATATACATACAGACAGATAAATTTGCATTAGATTCGCAAACCTGAATTAGAAAAAAAGAAATATATTTGTCTGAATATTAATTATTGCTACATATAAATTGTTAAGTATTAAAATCTATTCACTTTTTCTATTTGAATAATTTTAAAACTGACAATCCTTGAAATTGTATTGAGAGTTTTTTTAAATTATTTAACATTTATAAAATTATTGAACAGTTTTAACGATTTTATGACTTACATTAGAATATTTTGACTGCAAATAAAAGTTAACTACTAAAACTTTCATACGTATTTTTTTCAATTTTATAATGTTTCTTAAACTTTATTCAGAATAGTCTAAAAATATAAATACCAAAAAATTACAGTAATAATTTTTATACTTTTGACTGGAATCACTAAAAATGCTGTAATATGTAACATAACGTCTGATAATTGCAAATAATTTCATTAAGTTTTCTCATTATATTAAGTATTCTTCGATTCATGTACAAAATATAAGTAAAAATTTATGCAATATTCAAAATAAGTTTCAACCCATTCAATCCCACTTAATAGAATTTAAATATTTTATTTGTATATGCATTTAAAAATATTAACAGATAAAGTTATTTGTTATTTTTCTCGAAAATAAGTGTATTAATATAAAGTGGTGCGGGAGCGCCTCTAAGATCTATTATAAGTAAAAACAAATAGCTTCTTTTGTTAAAATTTTCAAATGCTATTGATCGGTTTTTCGTTAGCGCAGCTATTTTAACACAATAAACGAAAATCCAATAAATAAACTGCCTTCTAAAGATTTTGTCGCATATTAATTTATTTAGAGTAAAATTCATTATTCGAAGCAAATGTTAATTTTTGCTAATACTCATTTATTGGAATAACCGGTCATCCTATGGAATTATAATGCTGTTAACACTGTTTGATATTTTTTCTTGATGAAAAATATTGATTTCTCTGTAATAAAAGAAATTATAAGTGATATTAAAGCAATGTTGAAAATTATTTTAGATTTAAGATTATGTAAGAACGTTTTGTTTAGTTATTTTAATACAAATGTAATTTCACTTTAATTTGTTGATTCACATTGATTCCATCGGTAAGTCGCAAGTTTAAATGGTTTTGTAAAGCTACTATTATTAAACTTTTATTAAACTGTTAAATAACATTGTGATTTTAAAATTTTTCATTCATTTTTTACGTAGTATCAGACAGTATAAGTTATCAATTACATTTCGTTATTAAATGATTCAGATTGTATGTTATTTATTTTAATTTTATTACTATGTTTACTTTTGATTTTTCAAAGTTCCTAATCTTGTTTTACATTATTTTACTCTTAATTTTAATTACTAAAATAATTAACACTTTTCATACATAATTTGTAATGTGTTTTATACATTTAACATAATTCAAGGAACATGTAGCTCTAAAAACAAAAAATGATACGTAAACTTATCACATACGTTAAATTTTGAATTAAAAAATAAATTTAACGCTTACTTTAGTAAATTGAGATAAATTAACGTTGTTCTTAATCAATTGAAAAATTTAGTGATTTTTTATTTTCGGGTAAAGATTGCTGCTCATTATTAAAGACCACGGATTTCTCTTCCATCTCACTTTCCGAATCCGACTTCATTTTCTGGCACATTAATGTTTTTGCTTTCTCTAAAATATTTCTGCAACTAGTCTACATTAAATTATCATTAACAGCATGCTTATTAATACAGAGCTATATAGTTTTTTAAGGAGGATATACCTACTTGGAGGTGAGCGACAGAAAATATTGACTTTGCACAATTACAGATTTTCTAAACTTACAAAAGAAAATAAGTTAAAATGAAGAACTTGACTAAAATACGGAATGTATTATATTTTTTCTATCACGGATCTGGATGAATCGTTGATTCCTAAAATTTAATACCAAGAATTTTAGATATCTGAATATGAATTTCAAAAACTGTTTTGGTTGTGTGATTACTACTACCTATGGCGTATAATCACGAATATTATTACAATTCAACATTCAGCGAAATTTTTAGTGAAAAAGTTTTAATTTTTTATGTAATATGATTTTTGTTTAAAAAGTAATCAAAAGAAGATGTTGACAGTATTGAGATTTGTATTAACACGTCAAAAATTATTCACAGTCAATAGTAATTAAAAAAAATTAAAATAAATGTTCAACCTCTTATTTTTATTATATATAACTTGTAAATTGAAATAACTTGTATATCGAGTCATTTTTATGTTTAAGCCCAATTCATAAACGGCAGCAAATCGAATTCATTTTTAAGTATCAGAAATCATCTTTCAAAGTTTTATCAAGATTCGGAGCATATAAAATAAAAAAACAAAATTTCCTTAGATTGGACTAGCCGTGGTTTATCCTCCTTGTAAACTCAGAATAATTTTTGTGCTACTTACCCTTACATCCTTATCACTTATACGTTTCAGGGATGGGGAATCCCTAAAATATTAAGTAAGTAATTAATTACGTAATTTTTGAATCTGATTATAAAAATTTTTTTATTTAAAAAGTCCCAGTGTTAATAATAAACTAAACGTAAAATTATAATGTTTTAAATGAAAACGTTAAATCATCAGTAAAATTACCGTACGTTATCTTCAATGCAATCCTTTGCCGAAACGAAAGAATCTTTCTTATTACACTGAGCCCTCGAATCGGCGGAATTCGTCTTTTGCAGATCGCTGGGCTTCTCATAAGTAGTTTCCGGGCTACCCACGTGAGGCTTGAGCAGCAATTTTTTTGGACTCGTCACACGTATATCAATAAACGGATCCGACACATCAAAATTTCTATTAAAATCACTGCAACTACCCATCGAGGTGCTCTTGAAGTTCTTCCGATCCACCACCGATCGCTTCTCCTCGCGAGCCTACCAACAAAATGCCCAAATTACAACACCGCCCAAAAAGCACACTAAAGTCCAAAAAACGCGTGCCGATCGAATTAGACGAGATAGAGAGCGCACGACAAACAGACTAGAGATTTACGCTGGCTGGGAAGCAGCGCCTGCGCTCCATCTCCCGCTCGACCTGCTCGATCTTCCTCTGGACGTTGCTGAGCCTGGACTCGGCGATGAGCCTCTGGGAGCTGCAGGCCGCGAAGCTCAGGTTAACCCTTTCCTCGCACTCCTTTTCCCTGAGTACGGCGAGCAGCTGTCTCAGCTCGGCGTTGGATTTGAGCTCGAGGAGTAGACCGTCGAGCTGGTCGGGTGGCTCGGCGGCTCCGTAGCCCTGGTTCTCGGCTATTTTGGCGTTCACGAGACTTTCGACTAGGGCTTTGAGGATGTTGCATTTGAGCTGGGCGTTGGTGAGGATGGGGATGATGCGGGGGAGCGTCGAGGCTGAGGTCATGTAGATGCCGAGCAGGGCGTGCACGTCCTGGCTGGCTTTAGATTCCTTTAGTAGTTGGTCCTTTGTGAGCTGTCTTATGCACCTAGGGGAGTGTGGATATGAAATTATTATATAGGGATAAAGGTAAGGTGGAGATTTTTTGAATTTAAAGGATATGTCGATCCCTCTCTGTTTATCATCAGCAGTTACCGACAATCGCGTAAGGAATCTTTTTTATGTTTAATTGACACGTTTTTTAAAATATCTTTCCTGCACGTTGTATGATAAACAAAAAATAAGCCCTTCGTAAGAACCGGTAAGTAATAATAATTGAAAAGGATTTTACATGACCTTAAGAGGATCCCTAATATACTAGTACCTGACGATATTTACCACGCAAACTTCCCCAGTAAACAATTTATTTGTTGTATAAAAAAACTTGCAATAACTTTTGAAAAATTCCACAAATTAACAATACAACTAACATCCCCTTAACAACTCTACGTTCCAT
>JAPYZA010008513.1:0-10406 GCA_030522685.1 Eupelmus azureus | reverse complement strand
AATACTCTACACACGATTTTTAAAAACTTTTTTTTTATTAACAAATTAATATTTTAATCAAACCGCCAAAGGGATTTTTTTGTGGATTTGCTCATATAAATAATTTACAGAAAATATTTTCCGTAAACATAATAATTATTTTTTATTGGTAATTTCGATTTAGTGCATTTCATAATATACTAAAGAGTATTATTTTTATTACAAATAGTTACAACGGTTTTAAGCAAACTAATCACCCATTTCTGAATCTTAATACACACTAAAACTAAAGTTCACTTTCATGCGTGGTAATGAATTTGAAAACGTTTGCATGACATTAAAAGAAAAATACTATAATTGGCATTAATTCCATCTCGCGTGCAAATATGTTGATTCTTTACTTTTGGGTAATGAAGATGCATATATGTTGATTAGGATCGTGACGCGCAAGCACGTTTTCAGTAACGTCATTTGGCACGAGGAAGTTCAATTAATTATCTTATTTGCACGTGGTCCAATGCATTTATGCAGAAGATTAATAGTAGTAATCGCTCGGAAAACCCTGAAAATTGACTGTCAAAAGCGTGGATATGCTTATTTTAATATTGATAACGGAATAATTGTGTCTGCGGCCTTGAAGCTTTTTATGTAAAAAATGAGCTTGGTAAAGTTATAGCCCATTTTATTAATCTATTCTGGTGTTTAAATAACTAATAAGATAAAATTTAATTATATTTAATGTGAATGAAAAATTCGTAACATAAATAAATTATTAAAATAGATATTATTATTCATAAATTGCCAAAAAAATACTCATGAAGATAAAAAATTGAGTAGTACTACCACATTACAAAATTTATTATCGTTGCTAAAATTATTTACAAAACCCTTTCTTTCATAGCACCCATCAAAACTCGGATATCCGGTCAAAACAGATTTAAAGATATTACCGATAATTTTACGGCCACAAATAAAAACAGTATCAACGAGATTTCTCCGCAGAATCATCTCTTCACCACCCATCGAAACTACCATGCAAACACAATAAACAGTCCGATACTCCATTCTTTTACGAGTCATATAACTCCATATCAAACATGTAACGCAACTCAAGCTCTCTTTAGCTTCAGCATCAAAACAAAACGAAAGCTTCATCACCAAGCAGCTTTCACACACATATTTTTCCTCCCGAAGCTCGCAGCCGTGAAAAGCCAGCCCGCTGGCGCGTGTGTTCACGTAAATACACAGCCCAGCATATAGGCGAGGCGCTCGCGTGAACCTCGTTAAAACTGGCCCGCAGCCGCGAGGTCGTATAAACGCACGCTCGAAGCTTACCTACGTCGGCGCAGCCTCGAAGGCCAAAAATCCGCGTCTCACAGAAACGAGATTCGTGCCCGCGTGCGTGCGTGTATATATAGGCTAGCGCGAAGTCACGCGAGGGCCGCCTAGAAAAAAAAGCTAGAACCGCGTGCGCGGCTCTGTTTATTTTCGTTTCCGCGGCGTGATTGGATGCACACTGCCGCCCGCTGCGTGGGCTAGCGGTTAACTGTTTTTGGACGGCGGGTGTGAAATTCCGAGGCTGCGGGGAGTGCTGGCAGCATAGTTTGATGACTGAATGTTGCGGGAGTGATTTTTTGTCAAAATTTTCTGTTTTTTATGAATTAAATCGGATTATTGAATGCTATAGTATTCGTAATATTAGAACCGTCTATTTTTAGTGTCTCTAAGTATCCACATCCGCTGCATCACCTTAAACTAAGCCTCGGCTAAATTACATATCGTTAGAGCCCAATGCGCGAGCTCACTACGTCTGCAGCACCCACGTGCGAGCTACAACCTACTAACATATATCCATAGCGCGGCGAACAGTTCGATTTTCACGCTTACGCGCAAGCTCGAAACAAAGCCGAAAGCTCTCTTTTTCTCTCTCGTTTTTTTTTTACGTAATGCGTAATCTCTTGCGGTTCGAGCTTTTTCCTACTCTTCGATGACGATGCGGCTTTCAGTAAGCACGCGGTGGGCTTGCGCACGCGCTCGATACACGTACGCGGTCGGGAAACGAGGAAAGATGATCCGATTGATCGAGCTTTTGAAAGGTGCTTGCGAGTGCTTTGTGGAGGGGGCTTGAGAGGGGTAAAGCTTCTTTGATTTAAAATTGGGCGTTGCCTGGAGTTTCAGAGATAGAGATTTGCGTGGGAAATTAATGAGTCAATGAAAATTATGCGACGCTGGAACTCTGGCCACGGGGAGTTTGGATTTTAGGTGTGTTTTTCTAGAACGGGCGGAAATTAAGATAACTTATGATGAATTATGATAATCTAATTAATTTTGGATTACAGTCCTATGTGTTAATTATTATATTTGTAGATATAAGAGGTATTTCTAGGTACATTGTTGTTTTTATTTTTTTTTCGTTACTATTTTTTTTCCCCACTGGGTTGACGTTTGTAATGGAAGAGGCACTATTTTATTTTATTAAAATGCAATTAAAAAGTAAGAACTTATGTTTTCATGTAGGTAATGAAGAAAAACATAAATTTCGATCCCCTAGTTATAAAACAGACTAAAATAAATCTGATTAGTTAAAATTTAGGGTCTGAAAAGATACACACTATTCTTTTGAGTAGATATATTACTTTGAAAAATGGATGTTGCTTTTATTATATGACGTGATTTAGAGCGATTAAACTAGAAATGAAAATTATAGTAAAAACTACGCGTTTTCAATTGTACTTTATTTAGAGTATATTTTATTTCCATTAACCTGTATTTTATTATTTAAAAATTGTAAAAATAATTTATGCTTAGAATTAAAATTAAAAATAAATTAGATTATTATTTAATAAAAGATTTTAGTTACTTCATTTTAGGCAAACAAATAATACATTTTTACTGACCTACTCCGAAATAATTTACTTTTATTTAATAATAAATAATATAATAAAAATTTTAAAAATTATAATTTCAGACTAACATTCACTTAAAAATCCATTAAATTAAGCAAATATAAAGGGTAAATAAGAATTACATTTTGCTGGGAGGTTTTTGATCTTGACATTTATGTAACAAGCAGGTATATAATTACGACTGCTAAAACGAAGGTTGCGCGCTGAATTTACCTAACCTTCAGTTGAAGTCATAACTATGGTACACAGCGTTGCATGAAAAATCAATGCCAGATTTGATGTATTTTTTTATTGATTATTTTTGCAAATATTTGCCTTTGAAGCAATTCTAATCTTCATTGAAAATCCAAATTATTTTCCTTGATTCAAAAGACTTATTATTAATTAAAGTAAATAAATTAAAAGTATCATACAAAATGTATGTAATTAACGTTTTATATAAATTAAATTGTACTATTTGAAAAAAACAGTGCAAGTTGTTTTCAACTAAAACTTAATAGTTATTATTCCCATGCTGACAAATATATATTTTTCTGTATAATATTTCAATTATTCATGACTATTCTATTAGAAAATCGATATATACGGAGCTCTTTAAATCATTAATTTAAAAACACGTATTCATTCAAAAAAGTTAACGCCTTCAAACCAATTAAGAAGCAAACGCGCTTCTTTATTTCAAAAGTTATTACAATTACATTTTACGAGCCATAAAATCCGCACATGTAACTAAACGTAATACACCGAAACTAAAAGCCCCTGTAATAAAGAGCCGCTCAGAAAAGCCGTAAAAACCAGCGGTACAAACCTTCAGCCAACTCATGAATGCAAAGCGCCTCGAAATCATTTCTGCAAAGGAAAAACAATGCCAAACGAACGGCACGGCGCCCACGAAAAGCAGCGCCGGGGAAAAATAAAGCAAACGGCGCTCAATGCCAAATGCAAATGCAGCCGAAGTTTATGTAACGGGCACGCATAATGCGCCGTCCCCGGCGTGCTTGCGATGCATAAATGCACGCACCCCGGAGGACTGGAGGCTTGAGTTTAAGAGCTCGTGGCCGAGCCGTAACGCATATGATTATTCGCGCGCCCGGGCGCATTAAAGCGCCGGGAGTCTTTAAAGGGGTGGACCCGAGGGTAGCCGAGCGGCCGATGCGCTTAACGAGGGTTGAGAGAGAACAAGCGGGGCTGTCCCGTTAGTCGGCGTAATGGGATTGCAGGTCAGGTAGATTTTCGGAGAATGAAGATTGTTGTGTGTAGCTGGGAATGGTTAGCTACGGATCGTTGGTGATTTATTGCTCTTGGCTAGTCGGGAATTATTAGTGTTACCTGTGCACCTAACGTTTGTTAGAGAGGAAGTAGAACAATGCCGGAGCTGGTCACATATATATTTAATCCGGTTAAAAAAATCAACTATCATCAATCTAAAACAATTAAAAGTATCAAAGGCAGAGCAAGTCGTTTAAAGTTTCAATTAACTTAAAAACTTGCTATAACAGCTCGTTTCAATCCTTAAAGCAATTTTCTCACTTAACACAGAAAATCGCTACTCCAAGAAAAATCCTCGTGAACGAGCGAGCATGCGAAGTTTAGTAACCATCGCACTTCAGTTACACTCGGCGTCGAGTGCTTTCGCGTGCATCTGCCGTCTCTCCCGTTTCGTATCGTGCTCGCGTCGTCTAACTACGTGCGCAACTCGCTCCGAACTTTATAACTTCGCGAATGTCAAGTACGCTGAACGATCGTTGCGCTCGCGATTCCGGCTCTCTTTATCTTCAAGAGATGAAACTGCTCGGGCCGGTGTACAGGTGCACGCGTATGTCGTTGTTTTCTGCTGTAAGGTTGCTTTAACTGTGCGTACTTTGGGTGGATGCTGAAAGGTTAAGGAGTTACATGAAACAAAATGAATATTTATGGGTTGGGAACTCTGTAGATTTTAGTTTGTGATTTAATGATTATTTAGGTTTAGTTTTTGGGAGAGGAAAAATAAATATATTTTTTAGAAATGTTTAAAGAAAAATATTGAACATTGGAAAACAATAAATTCAAATTAAGTATCGTTGACCGAAATTATTAACTGGATGGCTGACGAATTAGCCGCATTATTAAGAGCATTTTTAGGAAGATAATTAAAATATTTATCACGACAAAAAAAAATCGACAGTCAAAATTACAAACCACATTTATATTCATCAAACTCACAAATCTCCACAAATCTTCCGTTAAAAAATACCGCTCTGAATCCGCACTCGCGTATCAATTAATATCTTGCCAATCAAAGATGAATTTACAGTCTGTAAAACTCCTTAATACGCGCCATTACTTCAAAATCGTATAAATCGTACGCGCGCTACTGCAAATGCCGCCGCTCGTTTTCCAAAACGCTCTCTTTCTTAACACCCGAGCGCGTGCAATCATGTGCGCGCACCAGAGGAGAGAGAGAGGGGAAAATGTGTCAAGTGTATACTTAACCTGTCAGTAGCACGTGGACGGAGTCGCGTAAATAAGCTTGCCTGTACTCCCTCTTGGTAAAGTATATCGAAGCCAATTCTGGATATTGACGGGAGTAACGTTTCTTTTATTTGTGAGGAAAATTTTGCAAGTTTGCAGATTGCATTTTGCTAGGTTGATAACTGATGTTTCGGAACATTGAAGGGATGGCAGGATCAATGCTAAACTGGAGAGATCCTATGATGTTTCGCGAGAGAATACAGCAAGGTATTCATGCTTGTTGTGCCTGTTATTATATTTATTTTTTGATTTATAAAGATCGCGATTGCAGGGGTTTGAAAAGCTGCTTTCCTTTATTTTTTGTAAAAATAGTAGTGTAAATTGTTAGATATTTTCGCACTAGAAGAAGAATACGTCGAGCTTAACGGAGAATATCAGAAAATTTTTCTTATTGGTTTCTAGTCGCTTTCTCAACAAAACTTCATCCTCAGCATTACTTACTCAGCACTTTAAAGTGAAAATATCTTTGCAATAAAGTTTTTCTTCAACAATATCAAAGAATTATTTTAACCGTTAAATCAAGTAAGTTGAAAGAAGTAGTA
Source organism: Eupelmus azureus (assembly GCA_030522685.1). Taxonomy (NCBI): domain Eukaryota; kingdom Metazoa; phylum Arthropoda; class Insecta; order Hymenoptera; family Eupelmidae; genus Eupelmus; species Eupelmus azureus. Next base: position 4,468 of record JAPYZA010008513.1, on the reverse strand, counting down.
AAATTAAGTAAGTTATCTCTGATACAAGCAACAATCTAGTAAAAACTAATACATTATCAAGAACATCTGTAGTAGAAATAGATTTTGTAAATGACTGTCAATAGCTTTATATAGCGGAGTTTAAAAATTAACGTACACTGTTAAATAAAAAATATATTAGTCAAACATTTAATACTATTTAATAATTAAAAACTTACCTAAATTAGTGTTAATTCTCCCTCTCTCTCTTTAACTATCATTAAAAATTTATATATGCACACAATTTTCTCATTAGCGAAGTAGTTTTTTCTACCACCTCTTTCTGGTATAATTTTTCTTCTTCAAAAACACATATGCATACGCAAAATTTTTTTTTTCTTCAATGCTAGAAAAAAAGAAAAATTCTTAATTACGACTGAGCAAAATAAAAATAATTATGCAAAAATATGTTCCTGCGCGCGGCCATTACATGAAAGTCAAGATTAAAGCGGTAAAGCCGAGAAATTCTTTTTAATTCTCTGCTCTCCCTTATGAACCGCTCGCGTTCACCTAATTTTTGCAACTCTCTTGTGGCCTGTAATAAGTATACTTCCATACGCATACCAGATCTCGGGCTGTACAGTGACGGAAGACAAAGTGCAAACGAGCAATCATATGAAAACTCGTCTTTGCAACATGAGTTGCCTAGTCAAGTCGTAGTGTTGCAATCTTATGACTGAATTATCCTATTACTGAATTTTCGTGCTTTATTAGAGAAACGAGGAATTAGAATTTGATTAAATATTTTTTTTAATAAATCTTTGTTTAAGTTTTGTAGAGTTTTTTATAATAATAATCTTAAAAAGATCAATTTTTTAATGAAAAAAGAAAGAACTTAATTAGATCTAAAAATAAATTTGTTAATGAGATATTCTTTTGATTTCTTTCTGACCAATTATTCGTCCAGCAAACTACATACGAATCACTCGTAACCACCACGCACACGAATTTTCCGAAAATTCTTCGCCCACAATCGAGCCTCTTGACACAGAAGCGGAGCGCGCGATAGACAGAAAAAGCTCGCTCATGGGAGTCGCCCTTGCCGGGCTCGCTCGCGTGCCTTTCAAAGCCCGCGCGCCGATCGCGCTCATTTTTTTTTTTTTGCTCTCGCTTTCCACAGAGCTAGGTAAGCGAGCACGCGAGCGTGAAATTTCGAGAGGTCGCGCGCTCGCACAGACGTCGCAAGTGTGTCTGAGCGCTGTTTAAGCTTTTTAAAGCTTCGCGCACCGGCTGTCTCTTTCTTTCTTTCTAGCGGTGCATGCTTAAAATCTGAGGTCGAGGTCGCGGCATATTTTCCACATTTTCTTCTTGTACCTCCTAGTTTTAATTCGGCACTCTTCTTTTTCACTGTCTTCTTGTTCTTCTTCTGTTTTTGCCTTTTTTTTTTTGTTCTTCTTGCGCTTTGAGATGCGACCCGCACAAAATACGTCCTTCTTTTACGCGCTCTTTTGCGTTACACACTATTGTGGGAAGGAAAAAAATTATTAAAATTTTTTAGCAACGCTAAGGTTATTCGCTGCGAGTATAAAAGAAGTAGAGCAGAATGGAATGTTGAGCATTGTATCTTTTGCAATGTAAAAAGTGAAAAAATTAGATGAAATTTGTACGCTTGAAATTTTTTATTTTAAGTGCAAGTTTGATTTTGTTGATGTAATATTATTTAGATTAATTAAAATGTAGGTATATAAATACACAACATTAAATTAAATATTCGATTTAAAGTGTTCAAACAGTTATTTCTAATAATTCAATCTGTTTCATTGCTTTTTTATGACAATTTTATAGCTGCTTTTTGAATTTCATGAAGCATATTATAGAGAGAACATAAAAGTTTTCAAAACATTGTGTCAGAAAAGTCAATGAAACTTATGAATGATTACAGTGCAAAATATTAAAATTCAAAAAACTGTTATTCATCGATATCATCATTAGAAAAAAAATCTAGACTGAATAATTTGAACCTGCATATTTTAAATATTTTTGAATTTTACACAAAAGTTAATAATAAAAGCGTAAAAAGCTATTTTTTAAAATTTATTTTTATTTTACTCTATCTTTTATTCCAATACTGTTTTTGTCTATTAAAACCGTAACACTTTTATAACTTACAGTTTTCTTATTCTAGTCACGTAAACTCAGAAAAATTATCTTTTGGGCGATGCACTCCACTCTATGAATTTATTAAAGTAATTGCGTATTCGATTCAAGTACGAATTTCATCCGTGTCTTAGACTATCTCATCTTCTTCTCAAATACGAAAATAAGCTCTATAAAAGTAAGATTCATTTTCTCACTTATTTTCGTATTCTACATTTTCACTAATAATTTTTACATTCATTATTACAAACTAATATCTATTTGAAAAAGCTATTTTAATTTATTTTTATTTCAAATTGATTACACCACAACATATTTTAAAAGAATCATATTCAAAAATCTCATAAAACTTATCAAATTTCACCTACATATCATCCCCGAAGAAATCAACAGAAAAAGCCCAATAACTCCACGAAACCTGCAACACCACAAAAAATATCCATCTCACAGCTCCAATATCCACAAAAAAAACGGACATCAATTTCTCTCAACTCAGTTTTCCCCTTATCTCTCGCTCTCGATTGTAGCACCTACGAAAAAAAAGGCTGTCCAACTCTCATAACGCGACTTCCGGCGAGTTAAGATCCAGGGCGCGTGCACGTGTAAGCTCGAGAGCGAAGCCGCTGGGGAAAAATTTTTCCAACAGCCGAGCGCGCGCTAAAAGGATCTCGCTGGAGCATAAAGCGTCCGAGCGTAAAAGAGCGCCGTGAACTTGACCAGTATAAATGATACGGCGTTAAAGATAAGACGCTGGGCTAAAGCGTAACGGCCCGGCGCTTTTGCCGGCGAATGCGCTGCATTTTTACAGCGCCTGGCGTGCTGCTTCGCAGCTGAAGTGTTGCGCTGGGGCGTGCAGGAATTGCAAATAGAATTCGAAGGGAGGATTGAAGTGGCGGCTTTATGCGTCGGGATTAAAGCTTTTGTTTGAGTGTTTAATCGAATTTTTATGTGAGTTTGCAAAATGTATACGAGATGAGGAAAAGTAAAAAAAGGCTGTGAAAATAAAGGAAAAAAAAGAACAAAGCAATAATCGTAATAAGAAATCATAATTTAAGCGTTAACAATTGGAATTATTTTAAACGTCATTCAATTTGTATCCAGCTCCCGACAAAACTGAAACGCGCCCCCCCCCGCGCCAACCCCCCCCCCGCACCCCCCCCCCCCCCACGCCCCCCCCCCCCCCCCCCCCCCCCCCCCCCCCCCATTGTGCGCAATATACACAATAAGCCCCGACAGCCGGCCCCGAAACTTGACATTGCGCGCATATAATTCTCGCGCTGCAGTTATTGCCCGTAAAACCTCCTTTCTTCTCTCCCGGCATCTCGGCTCGCGCTCCAGACAATGACAAAACTTCCGCTGCAGCCAGTCCTACATAGCGAGAAAGTCAAAAGAACGGGGAATCTCTCGCCTCGAGCTCTCTGAATTTTCTCCCCGGACAAAAAAAGTCTTGGCACGAAGCTATCCTCTCCGTCGAAGCCTATACACGAAATTGGCGTGATCCCGTGAATATCAGCGGGGAAAATTGTCGGGGTGGCAAGGACGGCTTCTTTTGTTTCGTGAGCGCGCAGGCCTTGACCTCAGAGCGTAGGCGAATTATCGGATGCCGTGTGCGTATTCTGGAGGGCGGGGGTGTGGAGCTGTCAGGCGACGAGGATCGCGAATTTGGAAATTCTAGGGATGAATTATTAGGCCGAGGGGGAGGTATTAGTTATGAGCGAGCTGTTAACGGAGAGTTAAAGTGATTATTCTGGCGAAGCTGTCTGCGTGGCTAAATGGCGTTTGTTGAAAATTCCGGGAGTTTTCAGCTGTGAGATTTATTTGGTTTTGGGCTGGTGAGTGATGTTTGTTTGGTGTCTTGCTGTTTTGGATGTTGATTGAAAAATATAAATTAATGAATTAACGTAATTTTTTATGAATGGAAAAGATATTGCATTTTTTTATTTAACGTTGAGTTTTTTTGTAATTTTTCTAAAACATGGTGATTATTCAAAACATCTAGTCTCTTTATAAATATAAATATAAATTTTTATTTTATCTTACTAAGCGTTTGATAAAAGTAAATATCGTACTGATAGGTATTTATTTCAAATAAATGAAATCCATCGAAAAGCTGATGTTATCCTGTCATAAACAGAAAAAGATGTTCTTTTTGCATCTGAATTTACTTTAATTTAGTTTATAATAATATTACATCTGTCTTCTGAGTTAAACCCTTTTGCATAATAGTGCGTTCATACTGGCTGGTATTTCAAAAATTCCTATTCCGTTTCTTAATGTTGCCAGAAGTAACTAGATAGTTCCTTATTCTCAAGGCTAGTTGAGTCCAGCGATTGTTTGCCAGCGCCATCTCATG
>JAPYZA010008512.1:0-11762 GCA_030522685.1 Eupelmus azureus | reverse complement strand
AGCTTTTTGTGAATGAGGAGGAAATTATGCGGGGGATGAGAGGTGCGCGGGTGGGGAGCGATTTTGGTTTGTGGCTTTTTGGTGGACGGTTGAGCGTGTGGGATTGTTATTTAGTGCGGAGTTTGTTTTAATCAGCGCTAATAAAACGTTGGATGATTGCAGATGTGTTTTTATGTGAATTGCGTTTGTAATAATTTTTCGACGGATACATTCTCCCCTGACATATATGATAGCTTTCGATTAATTTACCGACCGCGATATCAAATCAACTTTATACGGAAGCAGAGATAGCTTTCGATTAATTTACCGACCGCGATATCAAATCAACTTTATACGGAAGCAGAAACAATAGCTTGAATTTAAAATATTATTCCATCAGGTCGCCGCACTTGACATTCGGCGATTAAGTTATAAACTAAATCGCTCTACCAGCAAAACCTGCCGTAAATAAAAAAAAGCGCCCGTCCTCGTCCACGGTATAAAAAGCTTCAACGAGGGGCTTAGCGCTACGTCCTGAAAAAAAAAACAGACAGAGATGGAGGCGGCGCTTAAAATTCTCTGCAAAAGATGACCCAAATGCAAAGAGATTGAGAGAGAGAGAAAGAGAGAGAGAGATATTCTTACCAAGCATCTCTGGTGGTATTTAGCAAGGCCGATGGACGGCTGGAGCGACGTGGAAGGGGGTGAAAAGCGGAAACTCACGCGGCAACGCGAAGGGGTGAATATTATCGTTTTGGCGCAGGAGCGTATATCACAACTCGGCACCCCTTTCTTTCCCCTTCTCTTTCTCTCTCTCTCACTCTCTCTCTCTCTCTCTCTCTCTCTCCCGATGGGGATTAGCGTCAACCTCTCGGACGCGCGATGCACGCGTGCGAGAGGAAATTCTGGAACGAGAGACGGAGAGAGAGAGAGAGAGAGAAAGAGAGTGGAATAAACGAATGAGTTTGGAGAGGGAGAGAGAAAGAGGAGGGTAAGTATAAAACGAGAAATGTAGAGCAAAAGAGAGAGAGGGAATACGGAGGTTTGTGAGCGAATGGTATGCTCGGTTGCTGGTGTAGAATGTGTATATATTAGTTTATGATTTGGGCGAGGATGTATGCAGAATTTTTTAAATGCGTGAGTTATAAGATTAGGGATGGTGTTATGGTCAGTAATTGAAGGTTTTTATTAATATTCAATAATAATTGTTTTATGAAGTACTTAATTTTAGTTATTTTTATAAAATATATTAAAGTCTACATATCATTCAGAAGGAATTATTATTAATTTGAATAAATACACAATTTCAGTTTTGACATCTTTTGAAAGGTAGATAGTATTTATTAAACATTTTCTATTCAATTCGTTTGTCATAAAGATTATTTAGCTATTTTAATTATGTTTCTTAAATATCAATACAAAATTGTGACATTCTGTAAATTAAATACATAATTGCTCTTCCCTCTAAGCTACTGGTGCCCATGCACATTACATTTCAACGTGATGACGCATGTATTTTTCATCTCAATAGACTTTCAATTAAAATCTTATAACTAAAAACTCATTTTTAAATTAAATTAATCTCAACAACAAATCTAAAAAAAAAATAAACTACCAAAAATAAACCAAAAAAAAAGAAAATGAAACATAAACCGTACCTAAAAGACATCGCGAGAAAGACATAACGAAGAGCCGTCGATAGATAAAGAGCGAACGAGCAGAAAGAAAAAGAGAAGCTCGAGGCGTTAAAAAAAACGCGGATAGAGGCGCGACGCGTCGTCGCATAAATACCGGAGTTAGCCCCGTGTTTTACGAGCCGTCGTCCCCGAGAGCTCGGGGCCAAAGTGCCCGGATATATCGACAACTCGGCGCTCTAGCGCCGATCCTTTGATCGATGTCCCTTGAGTCCGTCATATCTGCGCTCTCGGCTGTGTCTCACCTTCGCGCGTCACCTGCGAGATGTCCCATCGAAGCCAATTTATGGGCTGGATTTTAAGCTGCCCGAGAGCTCGATACGTTAGCGAGGCTCTTTTATTTCGGCGCTTTTGATGAATCGTAAGTGCTTTAGGGATTCGCTCGATGTGCTGGGAGTGAGATTTACGGCTTGGTAGGCTGGTTTTTGTTGTTTGGTTGTTTTTCGGATAATTTTTTTTGGTTATGAAAGTCGGAGATTGGGAGATGAGTTATTATCGGTGTTAGGTGCAGGTGCATGTGATTTCTTGAGTTTTTAGGATGAATTATTTTGTGGATTGATTTTTTGGATTTTTGAAATATTTATGAAAAAAAGAAAAGTTTTTGTTATTTCTTTTTAAGCACTAAATGAATTTCAATAGAATTTAAAAGAAATTTACTATTCAAACGAAGTAAATATTTATGTATATATATTAGTAAATAAATGTTTGATCAATTTAAATAAATATTAATTGTATTTTTATAATTAATAATTTTAATTTATTTATCAACAAATGTTTATTCGAATCCAACAAATATTTATTTAATATTTTTTTTCAAAGCTACCGCCTACTCCCATCCCAACCGTATCACCACCATTCAAACACTTCTCCAAACCCTCCAAATTAACCTCCCCAATCCAGCCACTTAACACACCTCTCATCACTACACACGGTCAAAACCATACCCACCCTTAAGGCCAGATCCGCGCAACTCGGTTTCCCCAATCGAGTTTCCGTTTTATTTGTCTTCGTCTGCCGCCGCCGTCGACGAACTTCCTTCGGTTCCACCGTGTGCAGAGCTGCCTCGTGTGCGTCAGAAGACGAATAGCTCCGCGCTCGGCTGGGGAGGCGAGTTTCACGCGAGTTCACGCAGAAATGATTTAATAAGTCGTAAAGGTCCGTCAAAGCTGAGAAGGGTCGGCTCGCTCTCTCGTTCCTTCGAGACGCCGAGCTTTTCGAGCTGCTCGATACGAGAGAAATATATATACTTCAGGAAAAAAAGTGCTGGCCTTTACGAGATTACTTATATTTATAATCAAAAGAAACTAATTTAATTTGTTTATAAAATTATTGTTGCAATAATTTTGCTTTTTTATTAGCATGCATCGCAAAATAATCGCGCCAAATCCTATCTATTCTAAACGCTCGTCCCCATCCGTCCAGAATTAATCCATCCCTGCAGATCAGCGAATAAAATCCAGCGGCAAAAGTCGCGATAATTCCTTCGTTAGCACAATAACAATTTTTCACCTGCCGATACACGCAAAACGAAGCAGACTCGACGCGATTTCCTTTGCGCGCACGTCACACTGTCGGCAAATCTACAAAGCGCGAGGGAGCGAAAAGCGACGCTCGCGTCTCGGCAAGACTAAAAAAAGAGCCAGCACAGCAAGCGACACCCCCGCTTCAATTAATACGCAATAATAAGCCGACTAAAAAGCTCCGCTGCTCTAACCCCTTCCCCCCCAGAGACACAGATACACAAACAGCCAGGCTTGCTCACATGTAAGAGGCGGGCGAGTTTTTCGCGCACCGGCGGTCGTAAATCCGCTTGCCGCGGCTTGGTGCGGCGGCGATCCTTTTTTGCCAATTAAAAATTAAAAAAATTCCCCCGGCGCGGATTGAACATTGTTTGGCAAACGCGCGCGCGCCGACTCTTAGTCTTTCCAGCGCCGGATCCGCTTGGACGGACTTTTTTTCTTTCCCGGCGGATACATGCTAATTCTCGCGTCCTCGCGCAGCGACTGACTCTTTCTCATTACGACGCTTGGCTGGGCGCGTCGCGCGATGTGTATGAAGTACGAGTTTCTTTTTGCGCCGTTTCGCTTCGCTGGCGTGCGACTTCGATTGTTCGTTAACGGGAATTGGTGTGTATGTGTCGTGAGAAGAATTTTTCAGCGAGAGTCTGATTGTTTGCTGGGTGCGACTTTACGCGTCCGTACGTGTTTTGGCTCGTTTGTCGGGGCGTAATTATAGAGACGATGGAGATGATTATTTATTTGACGTAGGTAGCTCGTTATCGGAAGCTGCTCGATGCTTCTTTAGGGGTGATGTGCTTTTTAGGTGGATTACGAGCTGAGAGTCGAGAGAGCTAGCGATTAATTTTAGTACGCTTCTTTGTTATTGAAGGTTTGTGCAGGTGATTTTTGCATGGATAAATTAAATGTTTAATGTTTATAACTTTTTTTAGTTAGTAAAAATTTAATTTAATCTGTGAGGTTACTTTTGGTGATTGAAATTGTATTTTATATGCACTTGACGGAGTGACGCTAACTTGCCACTTAGTATAAATAACGTCAAATCTTGCAACTTGAAATACGGATTGCAAATTATAAATTACAACATTGTATTTATTAGATAATCATTTTTAAAGATTTTTTTGACCTACTATTAAGTTGAAATTCTAAGAAGCTTTCAAAATTAATATATGCCAGTGGTTGGAGAAAACGAAGTGTTTAAAGGCTGATCTTCGGATTCTACTTCTCGCTCGTCCCCGATCTTTTTTCGGGATATTTTGTAGAAAAAGTCAACTTTAAAATAAGATATTTTTCAATCCGTGTACTTTTAAGAACAACGGTAGAAATTATATTAACCTTAACTTAATTTTAATATAATAAACTCATTAAATTTTATCACAGCCAATTTTGTCCGTAACACATTAATTGAAACTTTAAGATAAAAGACACACACACATTCTCTAATCCTTTTCATAAGGTTTCTCATATTTACCCAGCGAACTGCTACTTAAACAACGAAAGAAAAATCTTTACGCTCTCCATCTTCCTTTCCCACTTTTCCCAGCTTCATAAAAAGAAAAGGCGTCAGCCGTCATTTTTATAAGACACTCTGACACGCGGGAACACACCCCAAAGCGATCCCTCTCTCGCTCTTCCCCCCTTCTCCATCTCTTCCTCTCTCTCTTTCCTCCTCTCTCTCTCGGGGGCTAGTCAAAACGTCAGAATCTTAAAACACTACAAACACTCTGAAATAACGATCCAAGTTACCTCCCTCGTCGGCGGCGCAAACAGGGGAGTTTTTAACGCTGCATGATCCCTCGGTAAACTTCGCAGGGGGGAAAACGAGTCCCTCTCATCAGTCCTCGGCCTCCCACGCGTGCGTCACCTGCTCCGTGTCTATATACGGACGGTGCGCGCGTTCGCGCGTAACCCATCCGTCAATTCGACGTGTTCGGATGCAAAATATTTGCCTAATATGGGTGAAAAGTGTCAAAAGCTTCGGGAGGCGAGGGATTTTTTTTTATTTTGGCAAGCGGCTGGCCGGCTCGTGTTTTACCACACGCGGATCGATTTTTTAGTTGATTGTCGGCTATTGGAGCGAGCCTCGATTGCGCGCTCTTTTTTATTTTGACTTTTTGCTTTTTATGGTTATGATGTTTTATTGCGGGATGGGCGCGAGGTGGGTTTTTCGTTGAGGAATTTATGACGATTAATGGGCTTGCTTTGGATTAGTTTTGCTTAGATTGTTGTTTGGTATTGACTTATTTGGAATTGTTTTTAAGAATTAGATTTGATAAAAATTATAGAGATTTGCCTAATTATGACTGAATGTTCAATGGAAACTCTTTTGGAAATTTTGCATAAAGACATCATTTTAGAGCTTTAAGAATAAAAAAAATTAATGTTACTGTTATTAAACATAAATATATTTTTAACATTGATAACAATAATTTCAAATTCTTAGAATATGTATTGTAAGCATGCACTCTGAAATAGTCATATATAACAAATAATACTTATGTAATACGTATTACATTTACTTTCTATATATTGGTATTATCTTCAATTTTAAAAAAGAAAATAAAACTAGAAAAACTTCCACTATTTTTAAACCTTCTAGGTCTATGCAGAAAAATTCTAAAAAAAAGGGTTTCTATGTTTGGCCAAAGAAGACCCTTCTAAGCTTTCAGGAAAATCCATGACCCGGAACGCGCCACCTCCCTGTCACAATAAAATACGCATAACATTAAAACACAGCGCTGCATTTTAATATTCACTCACGATAAAGCCCACCCAAAACCATCTCCCAAAAATTCAAGCCTCACTAGAACCCAATAATCTTCTCACACATAAAATCCGTCGCTCCTCAGCTTCTCTTCCCCAAACTGACCCACAAGTCAGAGTCTAAACTCACACTCATATCACTTGGCAAATAATGCGTCAGCGACATTTTAAGCGTAATTTCAAGCTCTCAACGGGCAGCGAGATTCCTCTCCTTGGGGGTAGGCTGCCGCCTGCGCCTCGTTCTTCCGCCGAGTTACACATAATGCCTCGTAAACGCCGACAGCCCCACGACGACACGTCGCCCGGCAATAAACTCGTAGGCTCGTTAGGGGGACAAAACTAGAGCCGAGTTGGGTGGTTTCTTATGTAGCGGAGATTCTCATGCAAATGGTTGTGAGTTTTGTGCTGGCGGCGAGTTTAATTTTGCGTTCGGATAGATGTTTTTTTTTTTTTTGGGTGAGTGAATTTTTGATGAGGGATTCGATGAAATTTGACGCCAGCGTGGTTTGTGTGATTGTAGTGTTTTGGTGTGGATTTGGTGAAGGATATGTCCTGCAAAGTGCTTTTGAGTTGTAGATGTGATATTTCAGATCCAATTTTTATTTGAATGAAAGTGTGTAAAAGTTTACATAAAGAGAAACTTGTTCAACTAGAAATGTATGATAATTCTTGGAAGCTAAAAATTATGGTCTATGATCAGTCAAAGCAAAATTGTAAATGTTTTACTTATCTAGTTTGTTTAACTAATACTAGCTACCAGAAATTTACCATAGATCGTATACTTTCAGTGTTAGTATCAGCAACAAAAGTATCAGACCAGTTGTTTTAATAGAGAAGAAATCGAATTATAATCTTTATTCATCGCGTCACCTATTACCGCTGCTACAAATCATGAAAACTTTATAATTATAACAAAGCAATAGATCTCAATCTAACCAAACAACAATAACCTAATCTCATTTCTCATTCGCTTCAAACAAAACAAAAATTACCAACAGAAACATCAGTCCAAAATTACCTAACTCCAGTTACACTTTCACTTGCCACAAGCGGCAGACCAAAACAAACCATCTTTCCCTCGCTCGAGCAGAATCACAAACCAAAGCGCGGCAGTATCATTAACCGCGAGCGTACGCGAGAGCGCCGACAATACAAATCAAGTGGCTTTTACGCCGGGCAAACTTTCGATCCCGCAGAATGCATCCAGTCTGCTGGCTGGCGCGCGCTTCGCGGCCGACCCGTTAAACGTCGCGGTTCACCATAAAAACCGAGCCCGCGGCGGCGCACCGCGGATATAAAACCCCTCTCTATCTCCGCCTCTCTTGCTCTTGCTCTTTCTCGCTCTGGTTTTGGCATGCGTATCCCGGCGACGCCGCGGCAGCGCCCCATTATAAGCCGTCAACGACCCGACTCCGTCGCCGGGTATACGTTTAAGCTTGCCTCGACTGTACTGGCATGTTGATAAATAGGGGGTGTCTTGTGGATGGTATGGATTATTTTTTTTTTTTTTGTTTTTGCAAAGTGAAACTTTTTTGTCTTGCTTTTTTGAAATTGTTTTTAAGACCTATACTTTTGAAAAAATATGTTTCGTGCATTTTTGTTTAGTATTCAGTACGTGGAAATTATTTGAAATGCTTTTATACAAGTACTTCAAAAACTTTTACGTGACTACTTGACTTTAAGTATTTTTTCAAATTACAAAGTACTTTTAAAAAAGTATTGCAGTGCTTTCTTCAAATATTACATGTGCGAAAATTGTATAAAAACATATCTTTAGAATTTTTATACTTACAGTATTTCTACTGTTTAATAGAATAAAATACACAAGTACTTATATTTGTACTTAAAATTGTTCAATCATTACAAATTGGCATTATTACATATATAAAAACATGTGATCGGCGCATTATATCACATTAAACTAGTAATACACTAATAAAGAATATTATTGAAAAAATTTTTTTTCAAAATAATTCATTTAAATAAAACATTTTATATTGTTTTTAATCAGCATAATATTTTATTGTAAACTAAATGTTTTTGTTATTATCACTCAAAAACTTTAGTTACAATACAACTCTAGCTTTAGAAAAACATTTTGATAAATATAAACAATTTTTATATTACATTTTGCAAGTAAAACAGTAACTTTTTTGTTGTAATATTTTCAAAAAATATTTTTTTATATCAATGTTCCAAATAACGCTCAACGTAAGTATTTTTGAAAGAGTTACTGTAAATCCCTTTACAACCTAGTAAATGTTTACATAAACATTAACAATGATGGAACCTGTGTTGAAAAACTTTATCCAATCTCTAACCTCTGATATATGCATAAATAACCAAACCAATCGAGCCAATAAATACCTAATAGTTCTTATCCGCGCGCGATTACCATTTTCATTATTCAACCCAGAAAATTATTTAACGCACCCTGATCTTCACCCAAAGAATCAAGGCTGAACGAAGGCTAAACTGCCTTCCAAAAATCACGCTCATAAAAAAAAAACGAAAAACAAGCCAGTACGTGAAAGTGTTATCGGCGCGCGGCAGGCGTGAAAGAGAGAAATTCGAGGAGTCGTCACGTATAAATAATGCGTAGCTCGCGGTCGGTGGGATTGAATCTGAATAATGGAAACCGGCAAACCGAGAAACCAAAGCGCGCGAACGCGCTGCTTTTTAATTTGTTTCACGCGCGTGAAGCATCGCCCCCGCGAGATCGAGCAGAGCTGGGTTCTTCGCGTATACCGGATCTAATTTCTGTATAATAAACGCGACGAGCGGCCGTTGCGTCAATAATTCGCGAGACTGCTTTAACGGCTTTTTTGGATGTTTTTTTTTCAGGCGCTCAGCAGTAGTTGATTGTGTTTCAATGTTCTGGCTGAATGTTTTTAGACGTTTTGTACTGTTCTATTCGAATTATTAAACTTCTATTTGACCGCAGAATTTATATTAATATTACGTATTGATCAAGTTATCAAATTGTAATCGATAATTATTTTTTCAATTGTCTTACCAAAGCTGTAGTTGTACTACTTAAATATGTATAAATTTATTTTTCATTAAATTATGATTTAAAATTATCTATCTCTTTTCTTAAGAGACTAAAAATATTTTAAAAAGTAATATATGATTTTCTTAATATTATTTAAGTGTAGAAGTAGTTATTAAATACATATTTCTCATTCCAGGTAAAAGTTTTACCTTGACGATAATGCTGCAAACTTCACCACCACAAATCGCAACTTTATCCAAGGCTATTAAAGTCACAGTCGATGGACCTAGAGAACCACGATCGAAAACACGTGAGTTAAATTCCAACAATTTTCCATAATGCATCATTCCGAAATTCACAATTCAAAAAGCATACATTTCAAAAGAATTCGTCTTTAACGATGCAGCCGAAAAATTACCTAAACATCAGATATATTTCCAGGTCACCAGGCGTTCCATCCGTTTCACTTCGGGCCCAGGCCGTTTCCCTTCGGTCACCCGCAGGACCCGCTGGGATTCAAGCTGTCCGGTAAGTGATCACGATCAGGTCGCGTATATCATTTTCCGCCTTCCTCCTTGCGCGTCTCGCCACCTCGAGGCCAGCAGCTCCCGCGCCTAACTGAATATCCCGACCCTAAGCTGCCACGGCATGTTAACGCGCTGCTCCCCGACGCTTGATCCTCACACCCTCTATTGCCCCCAGCTTATCCGTCTTTGTCGCTCTGCCTATTGTTTAGAAGCTGCTGTAGGGGATATCGGTAATATGGTGGGGTGGTTCGATATTCATTATACACTGGAAATTGATGAATATTGTTAGTTTTTGAAAATAATTTTTGAAAGTGAGTAATAGTATCCTATTGAAACTCTTTGTTAATATTCCAGTAATAGAGTTTAGCTTTCTTCAGTGAGTAAAAGAAAAATTAGTTTAAAGCAAAATTAATAAACTATATTCATTCTAAAACTTTTAACTCGCACTTTTTTAAGAAGCTCTTACTACAAGTGTATAATTACAATATTACAACAAACCAATATCACAATAATATTGACTTAATATTGAACAGTTAAAATTAATCGACCCGGCCACAAAACACAACGAACCTCACGCACACCCAGCGCCCACCCAATAAACCTTAAAAATCAAACTCTCCATCGTCACTCAGCTCGTAAAATTAAAATCAAGCCCTTCCCACGCGCCCTGAAAATTCGATCTTCAAAGGGGCTCGCGCAGCGCTGCAAGTAGCTGTCGCGCAAGCCCAGCCCGTCAAAGTGCCGGCTCGCCGCACGCATCGAAATACTTACGAGCTAGCTTGGCGCCGTGCACGTTGCCGGCTCTCCTCGTCTCGCTCGGCGCACTTAAGGTGGGGCCGGGGCTGCTGTAACGCCGCGCGGGTGGGAGGCGTCGAAAATTGAGCGACGACACAGAAGCGCCGCCGCTCAAAATTGAGTTTTCTCTCTCTCGCGCGCGCGCCCGGGCGTCTAAGTGGAGAGGAGACTCTGATTAATCCCGAAGCAGCTCTCTCGCGCTCGCGCGAACTCTGCCTTTTCCTTTAAATATCCCCGGCGACCCTCTCTCCCCAAAGTCAAAGCCGACGACAGCGCTGGCGCTGCCGAGAGCGACGATATAACTTTTCGGGGCCTTTCATGCCGAGATTATGGCTTCTGCAGAGCGGCTGAAAGAGGGAGTGGGTGGATTTATCAATGGGGAGCTGGTCTAGGATATAGGCGAACTTTAAGGTCTATCTTCGTTATTGGTTTTAACGTGCTTTTTTGTGAGTATTTAATGAATTTTTAATTCAGGTTTATTTGACTTTTTTATCTACGGTAATGAGTGATTGCGTTCAAAAATTACATTCAAAAGTAATTACTTAAAACTTCACTTAAAGAATATACGCAAAACTATCCCCAACAAAACAATAAAAAAAACTAAAATTTTATTTTCTCAAACTCGCCACTGCTATATTTCCACCTCTCCCAACCCGCACCAAACCGCTCGCCCGCGCATCATGAAAAACCATCAGCGCCAAACGAGCGATGATTCTCGAGTTCCGGCTGGGGGCTCGTCCTGCCCATATATACATATACCGTGTCCGAATCCGATTGAAAATCGTTCGAGGCACCAAATTTGATGGAACTAGCCCGAGGCGAAGCCGCCTCCCCCCGTCCTCCCAGCAGCGTCAGCATACGCACAGGTATACGTATATACACAGAGACATAGAGACGCAGGCAGGCGTGTATAGGAGAGAGGATGGCGCGGCACTGATACTGGTGCACCAACAGTGTATTGTTTCGGCATGATAAGCGGCTTAACGGAGCTTCGTTCGAGCTATTCTGCTTTTCTCTTCTCCCGACCTCCCTCGCCCCCCCCCCACTCGTCTACCCGCGCTTGTGTGTGACCTCTCTCACGTTGCCATCAGCGCTCGCTGCGATGCCTCCTTCGGCAATCGGCGCGCTGTTTTATGTCGTCGATTCTTTTAACGCTCGTCTTTTTTAATCAAGGAGCGAATGGCCCCGATCGTTGGCCCAACCGAGAAAGCTTTGGAGTTGGGCGGGAGGGTGGAGGTTGGGAGTGAGCGGAGAGGAATGTAATTTATTCTTGGGCTGCTTGGCTTGTTTTGTTTTTGTTGGAGAGAGTGATTCTGAGTTGACTGTCGTTGTTTTGGTGAGTGGACTTTGAGTTTTTTGGGGTGGTGGAATTTTTGAGGTGGTTTTTGAATTGTACACTCTAAGCTCAAAAGTGCGATATCTGGAAATAAAAAGTTTAAAACCTACATTTTAATCTTTATAAAAGTTCAAAATGTAAGTTTTAATCCATAAA
>JAPYZA010008504.1:0-10412 GCA_030522685.1 Eupelmus azureus | reverse complement strand
AATAATACACACTGTGAAGCCCGCGATTTTTCATCCTTTTTCTGTGCACAAAAAAGGGCCTCTGCATGCTCTTGTTAAAAAAAGCACAGTGTTTAACAAAGGAGGAAGTGACTTTTTCAGACTCGGATGATGTTTTGAGCACTCGTGTCCGTCTCGGGCGCTAAAAGCACCCTCGACTCTTACTCGTGCTCAAAAATCATCCTCGCTAGAAAAAGCCAACTTTCCTTCCTAGTTGAACAATATACTATTATATTTAGCAAAGCATTGAGAAAGATTAGAAGCACGCTATGACTCATTCTCGCGTTGACATTCGAAACCATTTCCGTTCGAGTATGGTAAGCAGTCTGAAATAAGAAATCTAATACCTTCTTACTGCGAAGTAACAAAGTTTTAAATTAGACATAACAAAGCATAAGTCCACGTGCACAATATTCTTTTTATAGTACGAATATCTTTACATAGCAGCATAATTAATTTTAAGTTTTAGATTTTATAATAACGACTTCAATAAAAATCCGGGTGTGTAGGGAAACAGGTAGTTGAGAACTAAATTATAAGGTAATTAAGAATAAGGCAAATAGAAGCGCGAACCTTACCTCAAATAGTGAAGTAAATAAAGTTCAGCTTGAAAAATATAAAAATTGTAAGAATACTATGGAACTAACGATAGAATTAAAAATTATTTCATGAAGAGTAGAGTTAGTAAGAATAGCAAAATTTAAAAAAACAGTATTTTTCGTAAACTTAAGGAAAAAGACATACATTTATACATAGATATAAAAGATATAGTTGTTCTAAAATAATACATACATAGAATAACAGAATATAAAAAGGGGAAAGCAGAGCTTAAAAGATTCAACACTTGATACACGTAATTATTCAATAAATAAAAAGATTTCTTTTTAAACGATCATATTGCATAATAACAACATAATTAAGAAAATCATAATTAATCAATATCTAAACTTTCTTTTTCTTTTTATAATAAAACGTATTTGATGCCCAACACGGCAGCAAAATTCTAAATTTTAATTTAGGAAAAACTGAATTTGCTAACTGAATGCGACGATCAGACTGCCGAGGGGCCCTCTCGAGGTTTCAATCATTACCTCGGGTGCTCTCCCTCGCCTGCGCTCTCTTGCCTGCGAAGTGTTGTGGCTAGCTGCTATCGCACATTCCTGCACGTGTGCCTTGCTACTCGATACTTTTCCAACGACGAAGTTCGCCCTTGGAAAAGTACCGAGCTGCAACTCAGCACTCGTGCACTCATGGTAGACTTACGTGTGGCTCTAAAAATTATATTTCGGAGCCATTACGTAACATCCTCCCTCCCTCAGAGAACGTTTGCCATCCCCGGTAAACAAATTCTGCGCATGCATATAAATTAATAAATGTAAGACAATCAACATACACATTAACGCACTGAAACAACACCTCTTACAACTGTAGATTAAATTAATATCTCTCTTTAAATTCCTCATCAATAAACACAGTAGTATATCAGGAATAAACTAAATTATTATTAACTTATGATTATTTAAAATTAATGAAGATAGTAAAAAGTTAAAAACGTACGGGAGAGGTGGTATACATGATGCCTATAATGAGGCGACGCGGTTTTCGGGTGGATTTATCAGGTGTTGTCGTAATTGTTGTATCATTGTGGTTACGTAAGTGGCGTAAGCATCAATTATTTACGATTTTTTATAAAATTAACAACACCTTTTTCCAATTCAATAGAAAGCATGGAACTACAGAAACAATAGTCCGATCAGCCGTCATCTCAAAAACAAGCTTCTGGATAGGAGCGTTTTTAGTCCGTATCCTCTAGGGTCCAAAGTTATTTTCGAATACTTTTGAAATAAAAAATAAAAAATACGTATACTTTTTATGATCCATATATAAAGGTTAAGGAGGACTTTCGGGCTGATGTGGAAGCTGCAGTAACTTTAGCCTTAGCCGGTATTATGAAATTTAAAAGGAGAAATTTTTGCAGAGTCCGGATTAGAAGCATCGATTGAGTTCGGTTGCCGCCCGGCTTGAGATTCTGATTTCCGCCTCAGTTTGAGTCTCATTAAAATTCTAAAACTTTGAAATCAATTTTTGACAACGCACAGTGCCCAAGTTGGAGGCCTGGAAAAAATATTGACTGTTGAATAGCTATTTTTTAAATTTGAATATTCGACAAAAGAAATAAACAGAAAAATTTATTTTAAAACTGTAACTGTAACTAAACTGTAACTTTAGCTGGTATAATGAAATTTTAGAAGGAGTATAAATCCATAAGAAGCGTACTGGAAATAATGCAATGAAAGAAATAATAAAGTTACAATTTCATTATAAATAATAATTTAGAGCAACAATAATAATCTTTAAAAGTTTATATAAAAAAAAATACTACCAAGCAAGGACCACAGCTAGGGGGAGTAACTTTCAAAATCATGAGGAGTTACTAAAAGCCTTAGCCCATCATTTTGAGCCAACTAAATAGCCTTCTATTAATCACTAGTTTTGGACAAATACCCGAAGGAGAAGACGGAAATAAAATTTATGTGCGGGAAACAGAAAATTTAGAAATGGAATTAATACTGAAGTTAAAATTTAATTAAAGATTAAAAATTATTACGAATTTAAAAATTTAAAGGTGAATTGTACCCCTTTTTGTTCAACAGGACAATCCATTCCTGCTCTACCATTATTAAATTTATGAGGAATTATTTAAAAATTTCAGTTATTTAATATATGCTGGAGGTACCCATTTTTGTTCAACAGGACAATCCATACCTGCTTTACTACTATTAAATTTAATGAATCTTTTAAGAATCCAATTTAATTTATTTATTATGAGAAAATTTCAGTAATTATACAGCTCAGAAGCCATAAATAGTTTCATCATTAAATTTCTCATAATTTTTTTTTTTTTTTTACTTTATTACTTCTTACATTTTTATATTATGTTGTTTCAGTACGGTTATCAGGCATATTAATTTTTCCTTACCTATTAAACCTGCGCTATTTCCTAATTTTGATACATATAATTTTGAATGTAACTAACCTAGTCCAATTATAATTTTAATATTTTTATATCTGTTGATTAATGTTCCAACGCTATGGTTTGATATTTAAAACACCTTTATTTTGTGTGAATTTGGCTAATATAGGCTCTTGTAAAACAAATGAAATTTATGCATTGCTGTCGAGTAATTGTGTATTCTTAGAAAATTAATCAACAGATTAGGGTAGGTAATAAGGTCCGACAAAAAAAAAAAATATGTTTATATATATATATATATATATATTTGTATTTCCGTAAAAAAAGATACAAAAATGTATTTGGTCAGATTAATTCTGCTGTGTATCTTGTTCTTCAAAATCCTTTTCTTGGTGGTGGATTCTGAGGTTTCGGACTCTAGTGTTCGAATTTGCGATAGTTGCACTGGTCCAGATGTTCCTCCTACTCTTTGCTCAGGACGGCTCTACCGCAGAACCGATGAATCCAATAGGCGTTTCCCATTTGTTTCTTGTAAATTGTTTTGTGGATATTTAAATGGGTCCTAGTTACATCTCGCCGACATGGCGGATGATAGACTAACTCGCTTGCGGCTACCCATCTTCGCGGGGCCACACTTCCTGGACATAGTACGGGGTAAAACTGTCTCTGACAATGGTGTTCCGCGTCTTCTTCTTTGAAGTACTTAATAATGCTTGTAGCCCCTCTGTTGTTTCTGCAGGGTATCCACAGTAAGTAATCAATGGGTCGAAATTGCATGAAGGTATCTTCTCGCCTTTGCTCGCTGCAGTTGTACAGGACCCTTACACGTACCTGAAAATAGTCGTCTCCCTTGGTTCTGAAGTGAATGGCTGTGCCCATTCCGGTCCAGGTACTCTTTGCGGTCGTTCTTGCGGTGCTATTTCCAGGTTTCTTACTTGCTGAACGAGATTATTTACTTCCACATTGCGTACTGCTACTAACTGTTGGTCCTCTCCTTCTTCATTGCTCGTTACGTCTTCCTCTTCTGGGTGACAATGCTCACTTAAGTGCTCGCACGCTCGATCTCTATCTATTGATCGTTCGTAGGTTATAACTGTTCTTGTGGGTTCGTTCTCGTGAGGTAATGGCACTTGGAAAGTGCTCATTATAGGTCCATGTCCCTTGATTAATCTTTCCAAAAGATCGTCGGGTCCCGTGTAATCTATTACTAGTTTATGAGGCTGTTGGTCTAGGGTATGAACGCCTATAATGCTTAGGAGTCTGTTGGAGTCAATTTTCTCTACCTCCTCCTGAGGATTTTCTTGTGGTCTTGAGTTCTGTTCTTCTATACGCTCATTTTCTGCATTATAATTGATTGTCCAATTAGCTTCCCTTACGCTCCATACTGATTTGTATAGCACTACGGCTCGTTCTTGGCCATTGTTTTCAGACTCTATGCGGTCCGTGTTTATCTGAGCAATTTAACCAAATTGCTCCAACCATTGGCGCATTGTTTCCATTGATATAGCGGGGATGTAATGCAATATTAGCTCGCGTGAAGCCTCATGCCTTGTCTCAGCGGCAGTTATTGCTTTCCTTGGGTCCATATCGATAATTTTTATTGTAGAGAAGAAAAAATTTCTTTTTATTTTACCGGGTCCTTGGTCTTTTGTTTATTGGGTCCTAGAAAAAGAAGGAATAATGGTCCTTAGTATATGGTTTATTTAACATTATTATTAGTAATTATTCATAATATTATGGGTCCTAGGTAGTTTTATTAGCTAATTTGTATGAAGGAAAGAAATCAGTGCGAAATTTATCATGAAAGGAAGGAAAAGAGTAAAAAAAATCAATATTTGGTAATTAGAAATAGTAAAAATTCGTGTTTTAATGGTACTGCTAAGGAATCGGAATGTCAGGGTTATTTAGTACGTTAAGATTTGTTTGGTCTGTAAAAGAAATTTAAGCTGGTGTATCTGTCGAAGTTCCGTTTTGGGTATTCCCGTTAAGTTGATTCAATGTCATCGTCTGGCTGGGGATCATTGGGGTCCCATAAGGTTTTATTTACTTCTGCATTTTCTTGACTTTCAGCTTTTTGTGGTGGGTCCATTTATAATTGAAGAAATTGTACGATCTTTTGTACTTCCTCTATAGTATATACCGTCTTGCTGTCCTGTTTTTTTTTCAACATCGAATGTCTCCATATCTTCATGCTGATCAAGAAAATTTCGCGATTTCATAAGCTTTTTGCTGGTGATTCGATGCAGGTCTTACGTATCTAAGTGCACTTGCTGATTGCATAACGTATGCAAAGTCATGTTCTGGGTGCTGTCTTGATGCTTTCCCAGTTTCCTTGAATTAGCTGGTCGTACCTTATATAGTGGATCTGCATCCTTTAGAGCCTTTGTGCAGCTTCCGGATCGATATATTGCACGTATCCAAATGATAAACGTCCCTGTTGATCTCTCACAGTTTGATGAGTAAACACAGTAGTAAACAAAATAGTCGACAACTTGTCGTTGAATCCCTGTCTTGCTCTCTTACTGTGGTATTGTAATAAAACACGGAATTGAGGGTCCTTGTTGCATATCGCCTTTTTATTGGATTCCTTTTGATCCATGAATCTTGTTCACTTATTACTGCACCGTTAAGCAATGTTGCTACTTTATCGGCTAAATCTGGCGTTTCATACGTGACCTTCATTTCTTTTTTATTTGAGTCACTATCGGTTCTGTTCATGTTTAATGCCGATATGGGTCCTACTTCCTCCAATCTTTTGATAAGGGTACTCAGAGTGATAGTGGCCGTAAAAAATATTCTTATGGTACGTCTCTAGAAGTCCATTTCGAGGCCCTTGTAGTGTTCATCTGTAAATAATTATCTTTAATCGGTCTCATTCTTTTGTAATGGTAAATTTTTCGAAAGGGTCATCAAGCTGAGAGAGAACTCAGGCTTATCATGTGCATTTGCGATATTAGGTTCGCTTCATGAGTGTCTAGCAGATTCTGGTAATGGGTTACTGTAAACCGGCTCTAGTGTTGACTCGGGGTCCGTCCTTTTATGTCTGTTAATTGTAAAATGTCGTTTTCAAGGCAAAATACTCTTTTCTCAATTTCTCTCCATTAAATGCATATAATAATTTAATTAATGTTGATGTTGTCGTTCGTAATTACTTGTTTTTTAAAAATGATGTGGGAGTATTGATCTTTAACGAACCAAGATTGTTGCTAGTTACTCAATTTATTCTGTCGACGTTTCGGAAAGCTTAACAACTTCCCCTCTTAATGACTTGATAAATTACTAAGGTTCACATATTTGGTTCACATCCTCGACACATACTCGATTCACATACTCGACTTGTCGAGTATTGGTAGCCGCTGACATGGCTTTTCGCCACGGCACCTATACAGCAATGCGTGTTTTCAACGGTTGTGATGAAAATATTCCAAAAAGCATTGGGATATCTTTTCAAAGCAAATATGTGAACCTTAGTGTAATTTATCAAGTCATGAAGAGGGAAGTTGTTAAGCCTTACGAAACGTCGACAGAATAAATTGATTAACTAGCAACAATCTTGGTTCGTTAAAGATCAATACTCCCACATCATTTTTAAAAAGCATATAATAAGTGTTACAATTATTACTGTTTGTAGTGATACTCTCCCATACAATATAGAGTTTGTTGTCAATTTTTCGCATTTATGTATCCTGATTATTTGCATCTTCGCGATCACGGAGTTTAGGTCGTCCTCTTTATATTTGTTTATTAGTTGTAGGTCCGCGCTTTATTTAAAACTTTTTAAGTTATTTGGGTCTGACGAGGTCGAGTTCAAAGCAGATATATTTAAGGTATCTTCCGGTTTATATAGGTATTGTCTTGTATTTTTCTTATTCTCCTCTGTGAAGAGGGTGACTTTATGAGTATGTTCAATGCATCCAGGTCTCAGTCTTACAATTCCTACCTCTCGTGAATTTACTTGTTGGTCCCGTTGTTCAGGGCAAACTCCGGTAGAAGGTAACCATGATCCATCCTCCGAGAGATAATTCCACTGGGTCCTATCATTCATGTTGAATATGATGTTACATGTCCGTAATTCTTCAGTCATGGGTGTTAACAACATGATTAACTCGCAGTCTTTATATGTTTCCACTTCTCTTAAGGGCTCTTTTACTGGGCATATGTGAGCATAGTGGGTCCTTTGGCATTCTCCTAAAGTATCATAATTAAACTTTAGGTGTTGCTGTTGGTCTGATCTCACGGCTATGTATAGATGATTATATGTGTGTGGTGTCGCTAGTCTCGTGATGACTCCCCTGCGGAACTCAAGTGCTGGACAGGAATAGGAAAATCCAGTTTCAATGATGAGCGTCGTATGTCAGCAGATATTTGTTGTAAAATGTGTCCTTTTAATAGTTCTGGGTGAACTTTTCCCTCTTTCAATAGTCTTAAAACTTTCAGAAGTTTCACATTGGCTGTTATTAGATGGTCCATTTTAGCTTCTACATATCGTGCATTAGACATCATCTCCTGCTGGTATTTTATTTGATCTATCTCCGTGTTTAATACCCTAATATTTTTATTAAGGTATTCTTCGAGTCCTTGTATTATCTGTGTGTGCTTCCTTGTTTGGTTGAATATCTCTTCAAAGTGTGAAGATATTATATGAGCTGTTTTGTTGCTTAATTCAACTAACTCCTTTTGGTCCTTGAACAAGGTGTCTATATTTTTGTGTACAGCGTCAACGTCGTCAGTTCTGATTAGTCTGAAAAGGCTTTTACTAACTGTCCCTACTATTCCAAATGGTGTGAGCCTTTTGGTTCATATGCTCCTAGGCTGCCTGCTGTTAGTCGGCTGTAAGTGTCCTATACTGTTTAATGTGGATTGAATCTCTGCTCTGATGGTCCGCAGTGTTTGAGATCTTAGGTCCATATATTCCACGGACAAGACCATGGTGCACACGCTTGTTGAAATTCTTTTGGTGCATGCCACGTAAGTATCAAAATAGGTCTGGTTTTCTGTGTGAGCAGCTAAAAAATCTTCCACTTCTAAATTTATTATCAATTACCATTCAGTCGTTTTTAACTTTATGGTTTCCATCCTCTCATAATAAATTCCTGGGTTTGTTCGTAACACTTCTATTTCGTAGTTCCTTTGTCCTGTTGTTAGCTGTAAACAGTCCATAGATAATTATCGTTGTTATGATTAACTCGAACATCCTGTTAACCACATTATTGATTAGTGATCGTTGTCAATAGTTGGGGGTACAAGTTTTAATTTGTCCGCATGCTTTCGTATGTATTTGCCCGTGGGTAATTCTAAGATGACGTTATTACGTCCCAGCACTTCTATTATTTTTAAATGCTTATTATAATAACTGTAAAATTTGGAAGTGCGTGGCTCATTTAAAACCCATGCATATTCTCCAGGTTTACCCCCGAAGCGTTTTATTTTCTTGTCATGGCGTTCCTTAGATTTTATTTTTGCTTTTATCTATCTTTCTCCCGCCAATACTCGCATCTCACTTAGTCGCATTATTAAGTCCTGTAAGTAAAGGTTGCATGTCCGTAGTCTTTCGTCTTGCAGTGTTCAAAAAGGGATTCTAGCGATTCGTCCATAAACAAGTTCGTAAGGGGTGAAATTCGTTGCCGCATGAACACTGGTGTTATAGGCAAACGTTGGGAAAGGCAGCAATTGGTCCCAGTCGTCACATTTTTCCGAATACTTCCTTATGTAGTCCATTAGTGGCACGTGCTACTCTTCAGGGAGCCATTTGTCTCAGGCTGGTATCCAGATGTTGTCAAGTGGTTTATCTTGAACAATCTTAACATGGACAATATAGCGCGAGGTGCTCCAAATTGACATATTAGGTACTTTGCTAAAGCGTCCCTGATAGTCGAGGCCATTAGATTAGAAATTGGTATTGCTATCAGATATTTTATCAAGTTACACTGCATCGTTAACAGATGGCAATTCCCAGATGGTGTGGTCCTGAGTTTTCCCACAGTGCCTATTAAAACCTTATCAAACGCTTCTATTGGAGTGTCGGTCAAGATCATGGGCTCTCTAGTTTTGGCCCTTTCTAATTTTCGTTCTTGGTAATTCGGACATTTTCTTACGTAGTCAAGGATATAATTCCTCACTCCTGACCAATAGTATCATTCTCGGATCTTTTGGTAGGTCTGATTAATTCCCTTATGTCTCCCGAATTTGCTACTGTGTAGTGCTTCAATTATTGCATTTCTCTTCGAAGGCTTTGGTATTTCCGGTTTTCCATAACACACTACTATGTTAATTGGTGAGACCTTGAATTATTCATTTAGTATTTCTATGAACATTCCTGGGTGCAAGTTATCTGTGTATACTCCTAGACGTGAAATTCGAAAACTGTTTAAATTTTTCCTTAATAATATGGTCCGTAAATTTGTCAGTGCTGCTATAAGTTCAGTTAATTGCAACAAGTTGTAATGTTTGTCTTTGATAACCACTGAGAACACATTATAATTCTTATAGGTGGTCACCAGAGTTTGTCCCAGAGTTTGTTTCCTTTGAGTTTTTGCAAATTGATGGCTCCTACATCGACGAGGAATTGGATATTGGCCGTATTGAGAGTGCGGTCATTGGTGATAAAATGCACTATGTTATCACGCTTGTACGTTAGACACTGTCGCGTCGTCGTTACATTATGTCGATGTATTATTTGTGATGAGTTTGCAACTTTCGTCTCACAGCTAGTATCACTTCTCTAACTAGTCGGTCTTTTCCACAATAAGGTGCGTTAATTGATGGGTGCTGGAGGTATGGGTGGCATCACGATGAAAGGTAAATCCTCAAAAATTTACTGAGAAAATTCTATATTTCGAGGGGTTTCCTCCCTTGATCGCTCTTCTATGTTCTCTTGTTCTTTAAAGCGTACCATGCTGTAGTGTGGGGTACTTCTGGCTATTGATTCGCCTACTTTTACGCTCGGAGTAGTGGACATTTCCCTTGCATTTGGTAAAAAGTCCTTGTCATTGGGTTTATTAGAACTTGGTGATGTCTGCGACGGGTAACCGACGCAGCCCTAGGCTCGCATACAGCAGAGGGAGAGAGAAAGCCGAAAGAAAAATTATTTTCTCGGCTAACTCTCTCTCTACCTGTTATAGAAGCAGACACCCGGAGCTGGCGCGCCCGCCCGCGGAAGGCGCGAGGTCGACACCTGCAGCAGCCCTCGCATGCTACACTGGCGGAGCGGGTAGCGACGACGGAACAGACGACGCCGCGGAAAAGCGCGAGAGCGAGATGTGCGTGTGTGTATGTGTGCGGGACGGCCCATAGGGCGCGTCTTCTAGGCGGCGTGAGTATGTGTGTGTGTGTGAACGGCCCGCGAGCGCCGCGGGCCTACGAGAGCGAGCGCGATTTCGGCAGTAGTTGCCGATACACCAAATTGAGCGCACGTGTCCTC
>JAPYZA010008499.1:0-11392 GCA_030522685.1 Eupelmus azureus | reverse complement strand
TGAAAATTTATTGAGGACATTGCTAGACCGAATTATTCACATTTCAAGTAGAAGCTCTTTTTCCACATTTTCTTTAAAATAAGACTTTAAACGCGCATAAGTTGAGTTTTCCGGAGCGTTATAGACCGTACGGCTGCGGCTTTGCTCATTTTTAGGTACCTAAAAACATATCCTAAAGTTTTGTCAAGATCTGTAACCTACACCTCAGACACTCTTCTAGTAAGTCTAAGCGTCTAAAAACTTCTCAAATAAAAATTTACTATTAACAAATTTTCTATGTACTTACCTTGTACAGAATAAAGAATTACTTCCACAAATTTTAATAAAATAAAATAAAAACATGAAAAAGTATATGCGAGTACTCATAAAATCGAGTCCCGAGAAACAATAAAACTACTTAAAATAATGAAACTACTTAAAGACGTGGAGCGATTTAAAAGTTATGTTGCTTTAAATAACTTAATTGCGTAAAATTGTAATTACAATTCGTATGTCGACTAATGGATTGAATTATTTACTATAGGTACGACTAAATAATAAAATATTTTATGGATTGAATTATTTACTATAGGTACGACTAAATAATAAAATATTTTTAGCAATAAGATTTTCTTCGAGGACTCTATTATTAAGTACTCGATTAAATTAAACAATTTTTTAATGAGTAGTTCGACATAAGTATTTCAAATTCATGAATAATTAGAAAAGTTTTTGAGTATCCAAAATAGTACATTTCATTACGAGTTCGAGAAAGTGTTTTTAGCCTCGCATGGACCTTGTGTGAATTGAGAGTGAAAAGACCTCGCCAGGTTGAAATCACCTTTTCGCTCATTTATCGAACCGTATTTTTTACTAGGAAAATGGCCGATGGCCCTCAAGTTAGTGAACAAAATAGAAATCAACCGACAGCAAAAGTAGAGGAGACCAGGGCTAGTTGGCTATAAGACAGCATGATACATATCTTCGTTTTGATCATAGGAAAGTTTTCGATTTTTCATACACAAAATTTTTTTCTTGCTATTTGAAAACTCTTCATACATTTTTTCATTAATAATTTGTACTAAATATTAATATACAATGTTGTAGAGCAGCCTTTAATATATATTACTGAAAGCTAAATTAAAATAAAATATTAAGAAATAAACTATTTATTTTTTAAATAAATAATTTAATTACATAAATTATCTTAAGCCAATTTACCCCTTATCCGGGCAAGTTGGCTAAATAAAGCAGTCATAAAAAAATAAGTCACAACACTATTATATGAATATTTTACAATTGATATCACAATAAAAATAATCCTTTAGTGGAACACTTCACGTAGTCATTATTGAATTATGATTAGTTATTATGATTTGTATTTCTTGAAAACGATTTATAATAACATACGTAAAAAGTGCGCTAATTTGCCCTGGTCTCCCCTACGTATGCTAGGGCGACAAAATACACTTCAAAAAGCTCTTTTTTCTGGTTTAGCGCTTATTTTATATCTATATTAAGATTAAATAAATTATTGGTGCAGAATAGGCCTTTACGAAATCCACTTTCATTTTTAGGTAGAAGATTTTTAATATCAACCCACCATTGAAGCTTATTTTTAAGAATAGTCTCAAAGAATTTTCGCAAGGCTGAAGTTAAGGCAATTGGCCGAATGTTTACTTCATTTAGTTTATTGATAAAATGTACGTAAGTCCTCGTCCAGTCTTCAGGGAATTGATCAGTTCTAAACATTTCATTATAAATATCGACCAGAATAAGATTGTATTGATTTTTTAATTATTAAGTAATCAATTCCATCAAGACCAGGCGAAGACTTAAGATTTCGCGAATCTAGGGCTGAATTAAATTCGGTAAATGTAAATTCTTGTTCTAAAAATTGATTTTCAACGCAATTAGGAGTTTATAATAGGTTGGTTGGAACTCACGGAGGACAGATTTTATTGAGAGCTACTATATTGATTTCTAGTTGTAAATTTTGAGTGACATAGGACGGTAAGACTTTTATCTATTTATTTTTCAGTATTCTTACAATATTCCAGGCGTACCTAGAATTGAAATTAAAATTTAAACTTCGTGCAAATAGTTTATAGCTATTCCTCACTGAGAAAAAAAATATCTTGATGGAAACAGAATCCACTTGATTCTAGAGGAAATAATTTTGTTTTACGTTCTTGAAGCGAGTATAAAATCTGTTTCATTCATATCCATTTGAAGCAAGTATATAATGTCTTGATTCAAGTAACTATCTACTTGAAAATACGAAATGAAATTGCTATTAGTGAAGTCTATTTTATCAAGATTTTCAATAAATTTACTTGTATCAAGTGGATTCTTCTCGCTTCAAAAACATAATAATGTTTGAAACAAGAACTTCGCGATTCTTGCTTCTTGATCCAGTTACTTGTATCTAAGAAATTTCTTTTTTCATCAAAACGATAACTACTAGAGGTCGAATTTTAAGCTTAGGCTCTTTCACTATTAGGTATTTCTTTGTTTTTCAGTTACTGTACTATTTTTAGCTTTGAGAAATATATACATATTCTACCTCCAGAAATTTTGGAGATATTTCTTACATTAGATTGGTCAATAAGTTCAATGCCATCAAGGTAGTCGTCATTTGTAAACCCTTCGACTGTATCAATAACTTAACATGCTCTTTAAAGTGGGCAAGGAACTGATGGCAGTGGTACTAGCATATGTACTTTTTCTGTCGGTTGATTTCTATTTTGTTCACTAACTTGAGGCCCATCGGTCATTTTTACTTTATTATAACTGCCTTAGCAATACCGAAATAGTTATATTATCACTTCACAGTAGTAAACGATTGTAAATTTAAACTCGCGTTTGATATTAATTTAATATTGATATTAATTTGATATTGATTTTCATTGATTCCAGAGCACAACATAAACACATCTTTGATATAAGAGTGATAAAATTTGTTTTAAATTGAATGTGTATCGTCTTTGATATAAGTTATAGTAACATAAAAAACTTTTCTTAGAACATTTGTCTCAATGTAAAGTACTTGGATCCACCTACTGCACGAGATCATTTTAGAAAACTTCGTCTCAATGCCCCATAAGGGTTATTCAATTACCCGCTTAAAAATGTATGCAACTGTGATGATTGTTTTGTATTTATTTTATTTTTTTCGTATACTTCGTTGACCCTCTTAAACAAAGTAGCAGTAGATTGCTCAAAAATCGCATTTGTTTTATTTCATATTATCTTTATTACTAAAATTAATGATTAATAATTGTTTTTTTTTTAGGAATATTTCTTTAAAAAATGATAGGTTCAAGTACTACTTCAGATATAGAAGATTTTCTTAAAAGAGCCGATAAGTATGTTCAACGAAACCCATTGAAACATGTGGTATTAATATTAGGTAACACGAGATCCGGAAAAAGTACTTTCACTCAATTCATTTCTGGCAAAGGCGATAATTTAATATCGCAACAAGAAAAAGAAGACATTGATGTATTTACTATAACAGACAAAAATAATAAAATTAATCAAGATTTTTCTACTTCTGTTACATTCCCTGAATTGGCTGTGGATTCTAAAACAGACGTAGCATATTACGATTGCCCTGGATTTAGTGATAGTACAAGTATAACGCACAAAATATCTTCAATTTATTTCATAAAAAAAATCATAGATTCTGCTGAAACTATAAAATTAGTGTTTACTGTAGATTATACTTTATTCGAGACAGACTTTTTGCTGATTCTCAGGCATCTATTTGACACAATTAGTGATATTGAGAATTTTAAGGATAGCATTGCTCTTGTAGTAACTAAAGTAGATAATAAAAAAAGAAAACAAGAAAGAATTGAGAAAAATACAACTAACCCTTGTATAAAAGAAATTGAAAATGAAGGACTAGTATCAAATATGAATCTTATAAATGAAATCGCCAGTTCCTTAAAAAATATAAAAAACAACTTTCTCTCATCCAGTCCTTCAGATAATCAAGAATTCAGTGAAAATGCAATAAAGTTCATAGATATATTATTACAAAAAAAAAATGAAAAATTCACAAAAATTGGTTTATTCAGGAGACCTAATCGACTTGGACAAGTAAACAAAATTACATTATTACAGTGTGATAAAAAAAAATTAAAAAAAATATTGCAGAATAATATTCAATATACAACACCTACAGTTTTTCAAAATCAAGTTTTCGATTTAGTAGAACAAATAAATAACGCTATAAGCTCTTCCATAGTAAATATTGGAAAAGAAATTCAAAAGGATTACTATTTGCAAGAAGAACAATCATATGATATTTATGAGTTATATAAAAAACTTAAGATTGCATATAATACTCTATCAGAAGTAAAAACAATAACAGCAACATTTGTAAAACCTGAAGATTTGATAGAACAAATGATTAAAAATATTGTAAATTTAAAAATTACTCTCTCAAATCAAAACTTTTTAAACATTATAGACTATACACATTTTTTGAAATTTATTAATACTGGTCGTAGTCAAATGTCTATTAAACCAATGGAATGGGCTAAAGGATTAACATATGTTGTTAAATACTTAGACGATTCTCAAAAATGGTACAAATTTTTAATTAACTTGCATAATGCCTTATCGACTTACGATATTCAACAAAACATTAGTCATTATACTAAAATTACTAATGGCTTCAAAAAACAAACAAACACAATTAAAAAGTATTTAAGACAATTTATAAAACAAGTGATTCAGAAAGACTCAGAGAATGAATTTAGTAACATTGAAAATATAGAAATAGATGAATCAAAACTAAAAAATTTAAATAAATTATTAGATTCGTCATTAAATGAATCGATCAAGGCATATGAAAATGATACTCATAATTTATTAATAATGGGAGAGTATGTTAAACTTAGTGAAGCAACAAAACATGCAAATTATTCTGATGCAAAATCCATAGAAATATTAGCACTAAATAAAGTATTTATTGACGATGATTTAAATAAAACAATTACACTTTCTATTGTAGCACCATTATGGGAAATTGTGGGTACTCATCATATAATATTAGATGGGAAACCTGGAGAAGCCCATGAAGTAGCAAAAGCCAAAAATGGAATTGGTGTCGATGGATACAATGATGGATACAATGGTAAATCAGGAAAACCAGGAGGTTCCGCTGGACATTTCTTAGGTATTGGCGATACTTTTATTAATAGTCGATTTCTAAATATTTCTGCTAATGGAGGTAAAGGTGGTCCAGGACAAGATGGTGGTGATGGTTTTCCTGGGCAAGATGGTACAGATCCACCGGTATTGGAGCATAAACCAACACCGTGTGGCTATGTTAATGGTAATCATAATGTCCTCCGTGAACAATGTGAAGGAGCAAAAACGTTGATAGCTGTAGCGTTTACTGGAGTTTCTGTGAGCTGTGATTATATACTTTCTGGTAAAAAACGTGGAACACCTGGAGGAGACGCTGGCCACGGTGGAAGGCCGGGATATGGAGGGTATGCAGGAAATATTATTATAAGCGCATTAAGTAATTATACAGAAATATTAAAATCCAATAACACTGGAGCTACAGGAACTGAAGGAATTGGAGGGACAGGTGGTAGAAGTGGGAAATCCGGAAAAATAATAAAAACAAGTTGTACGCATCATATACTTAAGGGCGACAAATGGACAAATATAGAAGTAATCTCTGATAATACGGAACGTCAAGGAAATAATGGAAAAAGTGGCTTTTATGCTGAAGATCTAAAAAAAACAGAGTCAGTGCCATTTCGTAATCCATCATATACAATTAACAAATTTAAAAGTTATTTGAGAGAAAATTTAAGCAATAATATAAAAGAGTCTGCATTACGAGAATTCCTAGACCTATTTGAAAACCGTAAAGAAGTAATAGACTTATATGATACTTTTGGATTAATCAATGAACTGCAAGGATTAGAGAATCAGTTCTTTAAAATGCACAAAAATCTTCCATTTTTACCATTTTATAAGTCTTTATTACGCAGAATTACCCAATATGCTGACAAATCTCTTTCACACATATCTAGCAAAGATACCGAAGAAAATAGAAAAGTTCTTAGTTATCTATACACAGCAACTTTAAGTAAAATATGTAGTCTTAATAATAATGGCATGGATAATTTGGTTGTAAATTTAAAGGAATATTTAAATTTAAGGATAGATGATATCAACGAGTTAAGAGAATTAAATAAGGCATCGACAATAAATAATTTTAAAAAAAAATATCAACAAGAAATACAGGCGAAACAAGATGAAGCAAAGCAATTTATTGATATACAAATCACGCCAGAAATAAATAAACTGATGAATCAAATGAATGATAAATTGCAATCATTAATTGATGAAACAATTGCTCTCCAAGAAAGAGAAAAAGATAAAAGAAAAAAACTTATCCAACGACAAAAACAATTAGAAAATGCATTAATGATAACAAAAATTTTAAGCGTTGTTAAAGTTGCAAGCCAATTTTTGAGTTTTACTGGACCAATAGGAACAGCAGTTAGCGCAGCTGTAGATACAGGAAACAGTATAATTTCTGATTCTTTGGTTTTGGATGATTCAAATGCAGATATCAATGAAGTAGCTGAATTGCCAAGTGCACTTGAAGCTGATTTAAAAAAAATATCAGAGCAGTTTAAAGATAAGCAGAAAGTTTTCAAAGAACAATTAAAGGATGTACATAAAGCATTAGAAAAAATTCCTGATGATGAATCAAATAATATACAAATAATAAAAGTTAAAGTAAATCAAGCGATAAATGTATTGGATGGAGAAATAAAAAATGAGTTTTCTTTTAAACTAGAATCTGTAGATAAAATACAAACAATGCGAAAAGATGTCACAGAATTGTTAGAAAATGGAAAAAAGGCTATGGAAAAAAAAGATTCGATGTCTGATAAAATACAACTGATAGAGCATTTGCAAAATCTTGTAAGTATAGCAGATTTATCAATTAATGTATACAAGAAAATTAGGGGTCGTAAAAATGAAATAAATACTTTAAGCAAAACTATAGAAAAAGCTGATGAAAATATAAATAATTTGATGCAGTATGAAAAAGTTATATACAATATTATATTTCCTATTTGTAATAGTCTAAGGAATAATGTGAAAACAATAAGCGACAACTTACAAAAACAATCTCATGTTGCTCTTGATATAAGTAAATGGAAAATACAAAGCACTATAAAGGATGTCAAAATTCAATTACGAAAAATGATTAAAGGCTTCGGCATAGAAGAAGATTTTATGCATTGTATGGATAAGTTGGAGGAGGGAATGACCATTATGATTAATTTATATAATCGAATAGAAGACTACAATGATAAAGCAGAATTAGCTGCTTATATTGCAGATATTAATTCTGATAAAGCTTTGGGGATTACTGTAAAAAATGAAGAATTAAATGAAGCTGTTGATAATTTAAAACTGGTTATTCAGTCAAATCTAGTGTTAGAGAAATATGAATTAGCAATGAACGCATTTCGATTATCTACATTTCCATTAGCAGATTTATATCTAAAAGAATTCAATTTACCAGAATCACTCAAATCTAATGTTACTGAAACATTAATATCGAATGCTAAATCAACAATTGAAAAAATAATAAAAACTATAAAAAAACACCATGCAACAGTACCAACCCATGAACAGCATATGTGGAAAGATAGAGTGTTTACTAGTTTAAGAAAACAATCATCACCGCTCTACGTATGGAAGCATTCTACAAATAAACACGTAATATCAAAATTATTAGAAGGTGAAGAAATTACTGTAAAGGCTGATATTACACAAGGTACAGAGAAAAATGCAGTTAAATTTAATGAAATAAGGATCCGTCTTAAATCAGCAAATAATAGCATACAACAAAGACTAGATGATGACTTGAAAGGTGTCTTAGTAAATCTGACGCATTTAGGAAATTCTTATTATAGATGTGATAATGCAGTTTATTCAATTGCTAGTGATAAACTATCTTTACCGTACCATTACTGTACAAATGATTGTGAAGATCCGTTAGAAAAAAATGTTGCACGTGAAAAAATTAAATTTAATGATGCTATACTAAGTCCATATGCGATGTGGCAAATAAAGCTGACTAACGATATTAAAGAATTTAAGCCATTATCAAAATATAAAAAATTTGAAATAGATCTTGAGTTAGAAGGTCTTGTCCAATATATAAATAAAGGTACTGTTGACTGCAATAATTTGGAGAAATATTATACTTTAGATAATACTATATCTCAGTCAACTAATATAGATTACTTTGTTGAACCACATTCAGATCAAGTAGTATCTACAGATACATCTCACAATCAACAAGATCATGCCAGAAGTCGTCGTTCTGTTTATTCTGTTAATGAGCATACGACAATTCAATATATTGAAAACAATTTATTATCCATGGCAAGTAGTGCTTCTAATAATATTGAATCTTCATTCCTAAATAATCTTATTAACGTAATAGGGACTAAATTAATATCTTTTAAAAATTCAAACCTTCTGAATCAAATAACGAAATGGTTTATAAATAAAGAAAGTACTACTGGTCAAGAAATATTTGATACATTAAATCAGACTGCTGTAATCATACAAAAACTACAACCATTAAATATTCAGTCTTTATATTTATACTTACCAGAGAATTCAGAAAGATTGAGTAGATTTATAGATTACAAAGAGTCTACTTTTAATAATAACGTAATTAATGATTCTTTATTATACAATCATGGTAGCTTAATATTATTAGATTTAGCAAATCGCTTGAAAAGTGGTATAAAATATAAAAATACAGCTATTACAGTCACCAATGATCTAAATCTTGATTTTGCTCAGAATCTTGCTTATAGACATCATATTCCTAAAAATAAAGTTTATGCATAAGGTGATTATTATCAGATCCATACACGAACTCCATCAAATATGTCAATACGAGTAATATTGTAAATGTTTCAAAATTTTTCAAGTAATTACAGTTGAAATAATAATAATTATATATTATTTTAACTAATATAATATCATATACTATACTATTTATATTAGTAACAATTAACTTTATAATATAATTTATTTTATTTAATTCAATCTATATATAATCTCGGATACTATATAATAATCATATAACCGGAAACTATATATTAATCATGAGAAAGAAGCGCGCAATACAATTTATTATAATAATATAGTTAAATTCAATATAAAAATTATTTATTTGGCTGCCACGCCACTCACATTCGTGCTGAAAAACGAGTAAACAAAACATATATGCACGCCGCAACAGGCCCAACTTAGGCTTTCCAAGTAGGCCAGCCGGGGCATCCAAGATGACGCACCGCCGGCAGAGCAAGACGGCCATCGCACTTTAATCCGCACAGGATCCAACGTGCGTCGGGCATATCCCGCGCAATAAAAATCTTTCTCTTTGCTCCTTGTATTCTCCTCAACATATTCAAAAAGGCAGCAACTGATTAGTCAGTCCAGATCATCAAAGCAAACGGAGCACACTTGCACTACTCACCTCCGTTCTAACCGGCTGTAGATATTTGTACAAAATACAGCAATCGCAACGGATACCATATGACTCCATCTATTCATTTTACTCGCCCAAACCCACATTTAATAATAAGGTCGTGTTTTTCCTTGTATATAAATGTGAAAAAATGAGCAAATATAATTTATATTAATTTCGGACATGATTCGAGTCAATTTTTACTAATAAAGTAATCATCTATTTATACCTTGGTTGATAGAAGATTATTTGACTTATTTTATTTATTATAATTTGAATACATGTAATCTATAATTTTATAAATTTAAGTTTTTCATAAATTTATGTATACGCAATTTATATTGAATAAAGTAAAATGTTCTATTCTTCAAATATTAGATAATTCTAGCCAACACCAATGCCATACCTTCGATCAATTATTATATATAAAATCCACTACTAGTTTCAGTTTAAAATCTAACGTGTCACAATTTAATCTCTTTCCTCGCCACGGAAAATAAAACCATTCCAATATCCGACCACCTGAATCTCCTCTACCGCCCTAAAAATATCGTCCATTCAAGACTGACAACCCCCGTCGGACATTTTCCTTCTGAACCATCAGTTTTAAACAACTGTTTAATCCACAGCCCTGCAGCGTTCGCCTCTAGGTATTGCACCTCGGGGGGGATACGAGCGCATCAGTACCACATGCTCACTGCTCGCGTACTTTCACACTTAATCACAAGATCGTACCTGCATATACAAATGGAAGGGATGCATGCGTGGGTGGAGGGAGCGAGGAGGGAGCTGACTCCAGTCTGCATATTCGGTTGTGCGTGTCGAATGTCTTTACGCGCGCTTACCGCGCGGATTCTCGCTTTGTCGACTTTTTTTTCTTCCCGCCCGTCGTTATCGTTTTCCATCAGATAAAGTTATGCCATGTCGTTCCAGCTGCAGCTGTGACATGAGAGTTCGGGCCAGGAATATTAGGTTGCCCTCTTGGTTTCGGTGAGCTGTTAAAGGCGAATTCCTTTTAAGTTTGTTTGAAGGTACCCAGGTTGACATAGGCTTGAGACATAGACTGGGCCTCTGTGACTGTATTTCTTACGCGTGGCTAATTGAGTCGCGCCAGCTTTGAATTATGAATGATGCGCGTATTTTTTTAATTGATGAGCACAAAGGATTTGTAACGATTTGTATTATTCAAGAGTTAATAATGCTGCACTTTGAACATACCTCGAATTGATTTTTAATTTGTTAATGACTGTCATTGTATAAAGATAATACACAAGTGTGAATTACCTATACATGCTGCATGAAGCAATTTTCAATTATCATTCACAAATTAAACATAAATT
The DNA here is from genome assembly GCA_030522685.1 of Eupelmus azureus. Lineage (NCBI taxonomy): Eukaryota > Metazoa > Arthropoda > Insecta > Hymenoptera > Eupelmidae > Eupelmus > Eupelmus azureus. The sequence goes on along the minus strand of JAPYZA010008499.1, from coordinate 523 downwards.
TTCCAACTACAACTTTCAATTGTGATTTCAAAACAGTAGACGCGATAAAACAATGTGTCACCCAACAAGAAGAGCCACGGTGGCTCAGTGGATAGAGTCTCGGTCTGGGAGTCTCTCGCGGACCGTGACGGAGTGCGCTTGGCCGCCGTGAATCTCCGCTAACTTTAAGCAAATACGAGAGTAAAAAGCCATGCATGGCTACCTAAAGTGACCTGACACGGGCGAAAGACGCGAGAGTGTATATACGAACAACTCTGATGATTCCGTTCGCGGACTTCGAGCCGGGAGGACGTGTCTATTAAGCTCTCCTTCTAATCTGAGGATTACGACTACCATCTACACTATTGGGAGTGTCGGGTTCTCCCTTTTTTTCCCTGGGAGCTACACTACCAGCTTCCAGATTCACTTTTCCTGTCAAAACTCTTCTTTATCATTCTTTCCTATATTGTTAGCTCCGCCGTCCTCTCTTTAGTCCATTTCGAGAGGATCGTCGACCTTTCCCTTATTTTCCATCTTTCTTTCC
>JAPYZA010008496.1:0-15601 GCA_030522685.1 Eupelmus azureus | reverse complement strand
TTGCCAAAGCTAAAGAAACAATGTATTTGTATATCTATATATATCAGGAAAACAGGTGTAGTGCTCATCAAAATCTCTTCAAATTGCCTACTTTCGATCAGTACTTTTGAAGAGATTTCCAATAACCCGTACTTCCCTATGCATGGCAACACTGTAGCCGTCTCAAAAGTACCGTTTCACTTATTTATACATATGTATACACACATATATATATATATATATATATATATATATATATACATATATTTTTTTAAATTTAAATTTAAATGTTAAATATACTCGTAAATAACAAAAGTATAAATATAAATTTAATAAAGACTGGTTGCCGTGTCTGAAAACGATCGCTTTAGTCTCTCAGTATAGGTAACAAAAGACACGAACATCAATACATGAGTCACATAAAACATAGTATGCACCAAGGGCTAGTGAGCTTTTTTGACCTCGTGTGTTTACAGTACTCGTCTTCCGGGAGCGGCGGATGAGAAATGCTGAACAGTAGGCGGCCGGAGAGAGACTGGTTCTCCGTGCCGCTGCTGCGAGCTCGTCGGCTCGGCGCTCTTGCGCTCCCCACTCTTCATCACTTCGGCGCGCGGCGTTCGGCGCTCTCTCGACGTTGCGCTAGGGAGAGAGAGTACACTTGTAATAGGCGCGTGAGGTTTCGAGCGAATGAGTCTGTATGTATATGTGCGCGCGTGTCTGCTCTCTATCGTAGCGCTATGGAGAAAGATTCGCTAATATAATAGTTGCGTGCGCGTGCGAATGCGAGAGAGTGTGCGTGATGTAAATGTGTGTGTGTGTGTGTGTGTGTGTGTGTGTGTGTGTGTGTGTGTGTGTGTGTGTCAATTCGAATGCAACAAAGTTGCATCGAATTCAAATCTCGAAAGCACTTAGAGAGAGAGTAGGTGCACGCAGATGTTTGAAATTTTACAACATATGCAAACGCTTTTTACCAGATCTACTTCTTGATGAGGCTACTTCAAAAGATCGTCGAACGACGCTGACGATGTGGCCCGACTCGTCGACGGCGTAGATGGTGGTGTTGGCGGTATGATAACAGCTGGAGCTTTCTTTGATATTTGAAATCTCGTTTGGCTTATCCGTGTGTATTTGTGTATTATTTGTGATTATATGTCGCATTATTTTTACTTACACTCTTAATAAACTATGAATTTGAATAGTGTAACTTAGTTTGACATTTGTTAATCAATACTAATGAGAATATAATAATCCCCTGACTTTTTATAATAATAATTCTAAAAAGCATAATAATTTTTTCTACCATTAGCCACGCTTGGTTTGTACATTTATGTATTTTTTGGTTACGTTGTTTACAGTGTATATGTAGAATTGTACTGCTTATTTGCCTTTACAAAATTGTCTTTGGCACGCTTTTAGGCAGATATGGAGTTTATTTATTTCATTTCATTGATTTTATTAACTTCATGTTATTTATAGTATTTACAGTAGTATTATTTAATCTCAAATTTTTTTTTGAAAGATTAATAAATATGAAATATTTGTACTCTATGTAATGCTAATGCATTTTATTAAAATGAATGATAATTTTGCTAGGACTGATAATTATTTTATTATCCAGTCTTCTGTTGTTTTGATTGCATTGATTTATTTTATTTATAATAATCCCATGCAATCTTATTGTTACTTTGTTTATGTTTTATTTTATTAGTTACATGCATTTATATCTAGATGTTAGTTTTCTTATTTTTATTTTTTCTAATTATTTTTAGTATCTATATGATATATATATATATATATATATATATATATATTTATATATATTTATATATAAGGAAGAAATATATATATATATATATATATATTGTTAATCATAATAAGGCTTTAAATTCGCTAAGTGACATTTTCCTTTGCTTTTCCCACTATCGTCAACTATAACGTAAGTGTCTTACGCGACTTTTTCGCTTACTATGAATGGTCCCTCATATACGTTGAAGAATTTCGCGATTTTTTTGTCATCAGCGTTTGATAGGTGGAGAACTTTTATTAATACTTTATCCCCTTCCTTAAATTCATAATGATTTCGATTTTTATTTATTTTTTCCGCGCGTTTAAGTAGCTTCGAGTGCATTCTTTTTTGCGCAATAATTATTTTTCTGTCTGTCGTCTCAGGGTTCGTATCGTCTACGATTAGATACTTCTCCCAACTTCTTTACGGTTTTATACCTGACTGCAATTCTATCGGGCTGTAGCCTGTTGTATCTTGCAGCGTTTCGTTTATAACGTTTTGTATGAGTTTAGTGTGTTTCGCCCACCCCGTGTGTTTGTCCGGTACTAATGTTCGGAATAATCGTTCGCGGTGCATTCTTTCCACGATATTTGATTGTGGGTGTCTTATTGACGAAAACAATTGCGTTATTTTTTCTTGTTTTAATTTTTCAATATATATTTTCGCAATGAATTGCGTGCCATGATCAGAAATTATTTTTTCCGGTTTCTCGTATTTTGGTATGTAGTCGTCAAATATTTTATTTATTACGACGCGTGCTGTGGCTTTCTTTATTGGATAGAATACGACGAATTTTGAAAATGCATCAATTGTCGTTAAAATGTATTTCGTGCCCCGCACTGACATAGGTAAAGGTCCGTAAAAGTTTATGGATAATAATTTGTTCGGTTTATTTATTAACATTGGTTGATATATTTCATTATATTTACCCGTTATGTATTTGGTTTTTTGACATGTGTCGCATGTCTTGAGAATTTTGCTAATTTTTTTTCTTAATTTTGGAGCAAATAGGTGATCGCTCATTATTTTATATATTTTCTTTGGACCTATGTGGCCATACGCTTCGTGCGTTTCAATTACAAATGGAGTAATAATTTTTTCCGGGATTACGATTTTTGTTTTATCGCATTCCACTTTGTATATATAATTGTTTTTTACAATGTATTTTATTTATCGATTTGCATTGTTTTCTTGTTTATTGAATTCTTTCTTTATAAATTCGTCTGTTTTTTGGCCAGCGGACCATATTTTAATATTTTTATTAGATTTTTTGATTTTTTATAATCTGTTATTGCTGCTATGATTATGTCGGTATCATTTTCCGGTGTGTTATTTATCTCCCGGCTTAAATAATCGGCGATGCCGTTTTTAATTCCCCGTATGTGTTCCGGTTGTATGTTGTAGTCTTGAGTCGCAAGATTCCATCATGTTAATCTAGAATTTTTAAATTTACACGATTTTAGAAAGGGAAGCGCTTCGTCATCTGTGTGTACGATTATTTCTTTTCCCCCCCTTAAATACGTATCTAGCTTATGTAATGACCATACGATCGCTAGCATTTCTCAGTTGTATTATAATTTAATTCAGCTGTGTTTAGCGTCCTGCTAATGAAGCATACTACGTGTTCGTCACCGTTGTGATCCTTTTGTGATACCGCGTAGTCGCTCGCGTCTGTTGTTAATATAAATGGCATTTCCGGATTTATAAATTTTAAAACCCTTTTCTCGTCAAATAAACTTTTTAATCTATTGAATGCCTCTTGGTGTTTCGCTTCCCATTTAAATTTAGCTCTTTTCTTTAGCAAAGTAAACAACGGCATCGACACGTGCGCGTAGTTCTCTGCGAACTTTGTGTAATAATTTACAAAGCCTAGGAAACTCTGTAATTGTTTTACGTTTTTTGGTGTTCTGAAGTTTTTTATGGTCTTTATTTTTTCCGGATCAGGTTCGATAACAGTTCCCGTTATTATGTGTCCTCAGAATTATATTTTTGTTTTGCAAAAATTAGATTTTTTGAACAATTTTTCTAAATGGCTTAAATGCTCCTCGAAAGTTTCTGATCTCACGTGTAAGTCATCTACGAAAGCTAGTAAAAATTCATTTATGTCTGATATTATATCATGGAGACCGCGTAGTAGTGCTGCGCTACTATTTTTTATTCCGAATGCGGCTACGTTGAATTCGTATACACGGTTATCGATTTTAAAAGCTGAATATTTTTTGCTTTCCTTCTTGCGTCTGGGCATAACCTTACAGATCCGTCTTTTTTCTCGACCACTACCATATTGTTAATGGCTACTTGAGCGACTTATTACTCCGAATTGTAACATCCTTTCGATTTCTTTGTCAACTTTTTCCCTTCTATGCACTCGTATCGGATATGGTTTGCTATAGAAAGGTTCGTTGTCCGTTAAATTTAATTTGTATTTACAGTTTTTTAACAGTGCTGGTATTGCGCAAAAACAGTTTTTATATTTTATTATTAAATTTGTTAATTTTATTTTTTCATCATTCGTTAGATTTTCGGTTTTGTTTATTTTTTCCGCGATTTCTTCACGCGTTATATCGTTTTTTTCATATTTTTCTGGCCAGTCAATTTCGTTTTGATTCTGGTTTAGATTTTCATGTTCCGCTTCCGCATTTTTGTCGGGTTTCCACGGGTATAATTCATTTTTTACTCTAGTTTTCTCGTCTTTAATCGAGTTCGCTACGTTTATATTTGCGATGTTCTGATCCTTGTCAGGAACATCAATTATTTTTATGTTAAATAACGATTTTTCGTTTATTATTATTTGGGTACTAACGAATGTGATTTTATCCTTTTTTCCCGATACTTGGAAGTTTATTTCGTCACTCGACGTATTTATCACCATTTTTAGCGCTGTTTGAGTATCAAATCCTATTATACAATCCTTAATTAGATTTGGTACCACGAGATAAATTAATTTAACTTCTGACTCGTTTTAACTAATATTTGACTTTTTAGCCGTGTCTCTAATTCTTCTGCTACCACTCCCTCCCATTCGATTCGTTTCTTTTCTAATTCCGTTAGCGTTAATGGCTCTGATTCGTCGGAAATTTCTTTCGCTTGAATTTTTTATCTGCGTCTGTTTTTCTGTATATTATTTTCGTCCATATTGACACTATTGTTTGGTTTTTCCGACATTTTCTTGTAACTAATAATTGTAAGAATTTGGTCTAAAAGTTTTGTTCTGTTTCGATTTACCAGTTTATTTTATTTATTTTTCATTTTGTTTCCAAGTAGTTATGTTTGTTTATATCTTTTTAATTATTTAACTAAACTGTATATCTATGTCTATGTCTTATTGTCTATTTTATTTTTCTAAAATTTTGTGTTTTAGCTGTTTTGATGTTTAATTATTTATTTTGTTTTATGTAGGTTTTTAATTTATTTTTAATTATTCGAATTTATTTTTTATGTTTGTGATGTGCATCTCAATTAAAAAAATCCTTGTCATTGTGTCTGCTTTGTGCTGGTTCATGTTATGCTCGAGTTCCGTCATGTGATTGATTAGTAATTTATTTTCGGTTTCTATTGTACTTCTATTGTATCCTCTAAGTCGGAGATTTTTTCGAATAACTCATTTGCACGCGCTTCTAACAATTTTTGATTGTCTGTTAATGTTGGCATGGAGTCAACGAGCTGTTTGCGAAGCTCATTACAGCTTTCGGCTGTGCGCTCGAGGTTACCGAGTCGGCGCTCGGTGACATGTTCGCTCAATGGAGCGTCTCTTCATGGTATCATATTTATTTATGATTAATAATTGATTTTGATTCTAATAAGAATAATTTCAATAATAGTAATAATTAATGTAATAGTGCTTATAAGTAAATGTAAAAGAAAAGAAAAAAATGTTTTTTTGATTTTATTTATTTAAATAATTATTTATTTATTTAAATAAATTCGCTTTTGTTATTTTATTTAACTCCCTAATTACGTCCTCTCAACAACTGTAATAATAATTTTTGTAAAAAAAAAGGAATTTTTTTGCTTTATTTATTTATTTAAACAAATTCTATTTTACTCGTTATTACGTTTGTTGTCTACGTCCTCCAATTATTTATTTGGGGTTAATTTTGAAAATTTTTGCGATTTTAAATAAAAGTCAAACAAAGTATGTTGAGAACCCCTGGGCAAGTTGTGCGCTGCTGCCTAGTAGGCTTTACACGCGTGTTTACTTTCGCGCGTCACGCCGAGTTCTCGCGAGCTCTCTACCTTATGCTGAATATTTTTCGTGTTTACTATTATTTGTGACTTTTCCTGCTCGATTTTAGAGCTTGAAAGTTTCACTTAGGTGAATTTAAATCTATTTGAATTTTCTAATTTTGATTTTATTTTATTTGAATTTTGCATGCATTTTTGTGATACTAATAATACTTTTATATTTCAATTCTAATAATAATGATAATAAAAAAAAAATTTTCAACTGATAAAATACTAATAAAAAAAATTTATTATATCCGCGGGTCGCGGGTTTTTCGCGGTTCGGGCGCCAAATGCGACGTGCCCTTTTCCTAGGCTCTAACGAGGAAACGTGGCACGTTCTTTATATTTTTTCTCTCTCACCAAAGTGCAAGGGTGAGAGAAAGCTGTGCTCCAGCTGGCCTCGTGGGACTTTGTGATACCCGCGCCTGGGCGTCCTGCCAGGCGAGGTAGCACAAGTGCAGCTACCCACGAGGTGACAACTGGAAGCACTCGTTGCGCACCATACGGGCCCCACACCAGGTGTCACGATGTCATACGTGACACCGAGGGCTTAGCCGCTGTACGGCGCGATAAGTGTTTCACCTGAAAGTAAAAAAGGTGAAGGTAAAAATGAAGGATGTGGTGGTCACCGCTGGATCCTTAGCGACGATCGTCGCTACCGAGCCAGGATACCATCACTTACAGGAAGAGGGAAGCTGAGCGGGAAACAAAACGTCTCGTCTCTCCAAATTAAATAAAAAGAATATTTTATTTACTTAACGACCTCCCAATGTACAATACTCCCATCCGTCAGGAGCGGCGGATGAGAAATGCTGAACAGTAAGCGGCCAGAGAGAGACTGTCTCTCCGTGCCGCTGCTGCGAGCCCGTCGGCTCGGCGCTCTTGCGCTCCTCACTTTTCATCACTTCGGCGCGCGGCGCTCTCTAGACGTTGATCTAGGGAGAGAGAGTGTACACTTGTAATAGGCGCGTGCGGTTTCGAGCGAATGAGTGTGTATGTATGTGTGCGCGCGTGTCTGCTCTCTATCGTAGCTCTATGGAGAAAGATTCGCTAATATAATAGTTGCGTGCGCGTGCGAATGCGAGAGAGTGTGCGTGATGTAAATTTATGTGTGTGCGTTTATGTGTGTGTGTGTATGTGTGAACTCACTCTCTCTCTCACTCTCGTAGCGTGACAGTGTAGATGGTTAAATCAACCGAAAACTGTTAGCTTTGCTGAAAACCTGTGATTACTGGAACAGAAACTTCAGAATTTTCAGTAACAGAAGATGAGGAGGTGCCTTCATCGGGTGCTCTACCAATTCCTCTCGAAAATCGTTCTTTGATGCCTAGTCTCGTAAACCATACGTCTGACATAATATTTACATCGGGGGCCACGGATATTGAGGACAAGGTAGAGATGATTGACGGAGTTAGTGAAATTGATGAAGTTATTCACGAAAGAGAGCCAAACAAACCAAAACGTGACCGTAAAATCGTCGCAACTACCTGTCCGATGACGTATGAAAATTTAAAGTGTGACAGTTCTTCTTCCTCCGAAGATGAATTGTTACAGCCATGTTTTCAGTCTACTATGCGTCGATCACAACATGATCAATTGTTATCACCCTTATGTGAAATGAGTTCCATCCTAACGGAAACCGCTTTAGATGACAATAAATCTTGTCCTGATAAAAGTAGTAGAGATCAACAAAATATGCAAGAAACTGAATATTGGTGGGAGTCATTTAAGAAAGGGTTAGGAGTAAATTCTTTAAATAAAATTGATGATTTAGATAAAGAATCTGGAACTGAAGGTGATGATGAAGAGGAACTTGATTCGGAGAGAGGTCAGGGACTTTTTGTACCGACACCTCGTAGAAATTGTAAGTCTTTGTCTCCCACTCCAAAAATCCTCACGAGGAAATTCCTGAGGATTTGTCTGCGACTTGGAAAAAGAAAAATTATGTACCGAGTGAAACTATTAGTATGTGGATGGACGAGAATTCAGCTGAATTATCTAAAAAACGATTATCTTTTACTATAAAATCACCTATAAAAAGACCTAAAGCTCAATCCACTCCTTTTGTTACTCTTAGCTCTTCGGAAACAGAATGGCATAGATTGTCTCCAATTAAACAAGAAAGTAGTGAGGAGAATGATGATGAACAGGAAAGTACAAAGCTCATTAATATGACATTGAAATTGAAAATTTTAAAAATTTAAATGAAAAGATTTCCACTGGTTGTCATGCTAAAACTGATTACAACATTTTTTCAGATAAGCTTTTCACTTCACAGAGAAAAGAAGTTAAAAATTCATTAAACCCGTTACTACATGATGTGAGTTTATTAAGTGGACCACCTATTGGAGTTTATCTTTCAACTACAGTAGACGAATCTTTATTTAAGCCTGTTCCTAAGCTTAGGTTAACTCACACGCGTGAATGTTTGAATTATGCTAAGGATAATCTAATATATTTTATTTCTTCTGATTTATCTTTAAAAACTGAAAATTGTCGCGTTCTTGTGGATACTTAAGCCATTTTCAGAGATGAATTATATAAATTGAAACGTAAGACACGTTCTGGAAATGTTCATATTCTAACTATGCAATGTCAGTTTGTAAATTTTGTTTAGCTGTAACATTACCCGACTTCAAAGCCATAACCATTGCAGATGTTTTAGCTCGTCACTTTATTGCGCAATTTGGGGTTTCGAAACTTTTGTCAGATCGGCATTGCAGTTTTAGAAGTCCTTTATTGGAAGAGTTAAGGGGACAACCACCTTTAAGACCTGAAAATAAAAAAAATCATTGTTTTAATTTTTTTAACTTAATTTATAAAAAATGAAAATACTTCACGAATGTAGGGGAAAATACCTTTATTTTAAGCAGTTATATGGTATAGTTGGTTTCATCGAAGCCCACCCTAGTTAGTCGATGAAGCTTCATATCCATAATTACTGCACCGTAAGGTTTCTTATGACCACTTCGATGAAATTAATTTTTCTAAACGGGTTTAGCTTCAGTATCCTCCCCATTCTCGCATGAACGAGGGGATTTTTGAAAAACAAAACAGTCAAAACATCAGTTTAATAAAAATTTTTAATAAAATTATTAAATTTTACCCTATTTATATATCTTTGTACCACTCTTTTTCTGTCATTTAAAAAACCCCTCGTTTCATGCGAGAATGGTGAGAATACTGAAGCTAAATCTGATTAGAAAAATTAATTTCATCGAACTGGTCATAAGAAACCTTACGGGACAGAAACCAACTATAGCATATAACTGCTTAAAATAAAGGTATTTTCCCTCACATTCAAGAAGTATTTTCATTTTTTTTAAATTAAGTTAAAAAATTTAAAATCATGATTTTTTTTATTTTTTTTTATTTTCAAGCCTTAAAGGTGGTTTGTCCCCTTAAGTAACATACACGGTTTTCAATTAGCAACTAAGTTGATAAACAAGATTGAGACAAGGTTATTCCAGTTAAGTAGTGCTTGTAGATATTCTTCGTAATAAGGCTACTGATAAACAAGATTGAGACAAGGTTATTCCTTTCGCAATGCATGAATACAATTCTTCTATGCATTCAGCTACCGGATTTACACCATATGAATTAGTGAATGGAAGGTTAGCAAGAGATCCAGAACGTTTGCCCGATGAATTTCAACTTGAGACGTACAGTTCGTATATATGCGATTTAGTAAATAGAATGAAAGATATTAAAGATCTAGCTCCTGAAAGTTTAATAAATTCTAAACATAAAAGTAAACAGCAATATGATAAAAAAGTTATACCTCAAAAATTAGAGGTTGGAATGGAAGTTTACGCTATCAAGGAACCTAGATATGGAAAATTGGACAGATTTTATAGTGGAAAATTTGTTGTAAAAGAAATTCGTGATAATAATAATGTAGTATTAGAATCTTTAAACGGCAAACGTATATTAAAACACAAAGATAAGATCAAAGTATGTTATAGTTAATTAGCTATCAATTTTCATTGATTGTACTTTGTTTTCTTTTCATAAGGAGGAAAAGGACAAAAAGAACAATGGGAGTGTATTGTATTTTGCTGATTCTAGGTATATTCTTTCGAATTGCAAGTTCGAACTCAGATAAGATACCATATTTTTATAATACTTCGATGGTTAATAATCCCCGAATTTATTACGAACAATTAAATGAAGTAAGATTAATACGTACTCAGTGGAAATTATCTATATCTCTAGATAGTCAAAAATTGGAAGACCCTACTGTTTGGCGAGAAGCTCAATTAACTCCGGCATTCAATAAATGTACTTGAGAACGAATGTTCCACGATAATACCTGTTGATAGACTGCATCAAAATTTAAAAATTGTGAAAATTTTACATAATGATATTTTTCGTTTTTTTTTCTCCAGTTAAAAATATTCCGATTTCGTATGAATCAGAAACGCCTCACGTTATGAAAAAAAAGAGGTGCGCCATTTGAATTCGTTGGATGGGTAAACAGAAAACTATTTACAACTATGGATGCCGATGACCGTGAAGAATTAAATAAAGAAATCAAATAGATTGAATAGATAAGAAATTAAATAGATTATGTGAAAAAGCAAATAATATTTCTTACTTGATGGCAGACCAAATTCATATTGTAAAATTTGACCTGGAATATATTCATAATAACTTAGAAAAAAATCAAGCTAAATTAAGTGTGATGCATAAAAGTCTCATACATCTTTTAAAACAAAGCAGTGATTTGAAGATAGCACTTAATCACACTGAAAATGCTAAGGCCGTAGTCCATTGGGTTTACGAATTTGAAAAATCTTTAGATTACACAATATCCTCTTATAAAACACTTATTAGCGCCATAGAAACTACCTCGCATGGATACTTACATCCTTTATTGTTTACTCCCGAACAATTTAAAAATATGATCAGAGAAATTAATAATCATAAATCTAATCACATGCCTTGGGAAGATATCGAAATAACACCGGAACATTTGTTGTCTATATCTCATACGGATGTAATAGCTATGAATGGTCGATTGATAATTACATTAAGTTTTCCTCTTTTCGATAATACAAAATTCACAATGTATAAACTTCATTCATTACCCATTCCCTAAGAGATTTTTACAAATGTGAGTGGATGCGCGGCTATTCAAGCACGTTACTCACACATTATAATAACCCATGATTTAAGTACTTATTTCTTAGTTGATCGAACTTATATTTCAACTTGCATTAAAAGCAAAGGAGTGCTTCTTTGACCTCCGACTATGCCCATTAGCGAAGAAAAAGAAAATGCACCTTGTGAATATTTATTGTTAGCAAGACCTTCTCAAGAAGCTATATAAAGTTGTGAAATAGTATTGTCTTCAGAATCATCTTCATATTGGACTAGATTAGAGAAGACCGACGAGTGGCTATATTCCACTAAAGAGCCTTCTAAAGTACGTTTAGTATGTGACAATGAAAGGAAGGTGGACATCACTTTAAGCGGAAACGGAATCCTAGCTATACATGGACGTTGCATTGCTCGAACTCCTGAAGTTACATTATAGGGAGTTAATAATATCGAAGTTAATCAATATTATTATCATTTTTGTATGACCCGGTAATATCTTTCAACGTTTCATTGTTTTTATCAAAAGCCAAATTAAATTATGTTCAATACGACGCCGTTGATTTAAAAGATGAGAAATTGCTTGAATTTCATAGAGAGTAGGAAATTCTGACAAAACAATTAGTAGCACAATTAAACTGCCCTCTCACAATGATAACCAAAATATGAATAATTAAAGCAGAAATCAGATTCTTGCTGCTAATGATTTACCACGTTTAATGAAGAATGAATGTCGTGAAGTAGCTATATTTCGGCCTGTTGTGGCACCATCAGCACCGCCACCACCTTCAAGAATACAATCAAGAACCTTTGGTGTGTCCACAAATAGCTTCCACAAATATTTCAACTTCGAGACCAACACAAGATGTGACAATTCATCACAGTACACAATCATTACATCAAAATGTTGGAGATTTGCCTATTCAAGGTATATATGTAGCTTAGCGTAATGTGATGCGATTCATTCAGATTATAATAACATACAATAATTTATATTATAATTTCTTTTTATTGTATAAAAACTAATTTTGTTACTGAAAAAGTATAAAATTTTGTTATTGTTGATTTGTAATTTAATAAATAATTAATTTTTGTTCAGATAGATTACTTAAACTCATTAACGAAATAGCTTATTCATTCCATTTAATTTGATAGTGAAAAATGTATACACGTTGTTACCAAAATTGTTATAAACAAATTAATTGTTTGTTGAATATACAAGTTAACAAAAATTATTTTATCATATATTTAGACTACTACCTTAATTGTAAAATTACATACTAATGCGAAATTAAATAAATTATTTATTTTACTAGATTTATTAATTTAAACAACTGATTTTTAACTAAAATTTTTCTTATGTATATGAATGAATATAAATCGCCTTAACTAAGACAGTATTAATGAAAAAAAATATTTAACATGTTGAAAATTCGTTATAATCATATTAATTGTTATTAACTTAAAAAAAATAATTAATTGATGTACGCGTTCCTAAACTTTAATTGTAAAATTACAGGACATTAGTTTTTTCGAATTTTGCATAGATAACTTCTTATAAACTTATAAACAAATAATTGCCGGATATTAAAATTTTGAAAAATATTCTAGATATATATAGCTTAATTATCAAATTAGAGAGTAATTTAAAATTTTTTGATCGTAACTTTTCAATATATAACCGATTAAAAATAATTTTGCAACTTGCAGAAATGCATTATTTATATGCCAATTCAGGTACCTAAGCAAAATTCAGACCTCAAAACCCAATAATTATGTAACAATTTGTAAAATTATAATTTATTTATTTATAGGATCTATTGTAATCCAGAACATTGTTAAAATATATTTTTGTAAAATTATTTTAGATTAAAGAACATTTAAAAGTATAAATGCAAACGTGTGCGCCTTTACAGGTTCAAAGTAAGGAATCCAGAATTTACTCAACATCGGAATCAAGACTATTGATCAACACAGGTGATTGAAATTTGCCATTTGTACTATCAGTAAATTATTCACGAACGACTCGTTCGTTAATCCCCGCATTTCATTTAGTATCGTCAAAACGCTACAATGAACACATACGACAAATTCATTTTCGTCCGTCAGGAACTTGAAACCGCAAGATTGGTTTTCAACGAAATAATTAATAGGAAAAGTAAGTTAACGGAGTGTCTATTTAAAGTATTAGATCAAATAGATAAAGCAACGGAAGATGGACGAAGAGCAGAAAGCAACTGCCAAAGGGCAAATGAACTATTACAGAATTCATTGAAAAACAAATTTTCGATCACTCAAAACAGCGATAGTGAAGTGGAATTTTTAAACCAAGTGAAAGTGCAAAACATATACTTTTATAAAGACAATAGTAGTGGGAGCGCAAGTACATCAAAATCTAATTGTGCTCTTGCCTCTCCATTGTCACACTTACGTGACAAAGAGGTAGTGAATTCAATGGTCACGGCTGCTGGAGCGTTCAACTAGCGAACAGTTTGGACGAGGCCGTGACATTCGCATCCGCGTCCGCGCCCACTACCACGAAGCGCGCGGATGAAACGGCAGCAAGTGAGGTTGTGACGTATGTGTCCGCGTCCGCGCCCACTACCACGAGGCGCGCGAAAAAAACTACAACGCGTGAGACTGTGACAAACGAGTCTCCGCATATGTCCATCCCCATGTCACAATCAAAAGATATCACTCCTGCCGATGCTCCGTTTGCTCCTTTATTTATGGATACTATAGATATAGCTTTGAATACAGAAGACATAACATTAAATAAGAAATCCCAATTGGAACCTCAAATTCCGTATACAGAAAAGTCGATAACACCGAAAAAAGAAAAGGCATCACAGATAGTTAATCAAACGGAATCGGTGTCAAATACGAAGAATTGTAAACTTTTCGAAATAGACGACTCCGTAATAAGTCGAAGAGCAAAGGACAGAGTAAGGAAACAAAGGAGTCGAGAGAGACAACGCATAGAAAAATTATCTAACAACAAATTGATCCCTCAGCCTGAAGCAATCGAAACTTGTTTCGAATATTACCCTAAAACCGATTGCTTTTACGGTAAATAGCCAGATGAATTAGTATCTTGGGCACTTTGTACCAGCTGCAAACACCATTGCTGCAGTCCAAAGTGCTATGGAAGATCATCTTTTATTTGCGTAAGGGCTTCCACATTACCAACATTAACCACATTGTATAAGGATGAATAGAATTTTCTAAACGTAGTATTCAAGACGGCATACACCAACTTGACTGTCGGGGCGACAATCGTCCTAAGGGGGGACGTGTGATGTTCCAACATCATAGGCCATACGTTTGTATGACCTGATTTACTTGTTAATCGATCAGTTCCTCGGCCGTTGCGAAATCATTTGCAACACGGTCTACGCACTCGCTGACTTTACAGGATTTCTGCAAGACAGGCGAGCGTTGACATCTTTGTTGGAGAAATTCGATTGGTCCATCAACGCCACGACCTCTTCGCCCAATCTGGAGGATCTACTTCTGTATCAATAAATTCAAAGGCGAAGGAGGACTCACGGCCTATCGTGTGGAAAGCGACCTAGAGTCAGGTGCGAAGTAAATCCAGTAACAACGGCCCGTAGGACGACAAAGCGACATCAGAACGCCCAACTCCTACGTTTCCTCCTAAGAATAACTTAGCATCTAAGAAGAAAGAAGCAACACAGCCACGGGAGATACCCGTATAGAAGTAAGAAACATTATAATAACAACATAACCTACGATTATTATAACTAAGAGACTAAATTGTAAAAGCGAATTTTCTATCTTCCATAAATATTAATAAAAGGGCCTTGTCACTATACGTAACAAGGAGGAAGCATATAATTTTAAAGTGTATTTTATTAAACCTATAGATATATATTATTAGAATAAATAAAATAATTAATAAAATTAAATAAATAAATAATAATGCATAGAAATATTAACATAAAGTAGAATATATTATTATAAATAAAATTACAATAAAATATTACAAAAGTAAGCTACGACTGTGACCAAACACCGTCACAGTGTGACCATCGTACAGCAGCGCGGCAGATAAGTCATAGTCACAACGTAAAAGCTAAGAGCGAATAAAGGTCTCTGGATCAAGATTAGTTTCCTTTTTATTAGTATATTAGAACTCGCGAGAAACCGAACTAGATAACCTAGTTCGGATATAACACCTACGTAGCTATTGTAGGATTTCTAAAAAATTGTCTAACATTTATTATAACTTTATTTTTTTAAATTTCAAATTTATGTAGTATTTTACAAGGCACATTAATATATTAATGTTTTTTTTTTAATACAAATCAAACCGAGCGAGCCTTAGCAAGCGAGGAACCATGGCTAGTAATACAATAAAGCTATGATTAAATTTTTGTAAGATTCTTGATTAAGGGGGCACAACACCTTTAAAAAAATTGATTCTGGTAAAAAAAATCGATTTTCGTTTTATTGATTATTTTGATAGGAAATCTATCGTAGATTAAC
>JAPYZA010008495.1:0-10724 GCA_030522685.1 Eupelmus azureus | reverse complement strand
CATTTATACGATTTATTTAAAACAATGAATAATATGAATCTAATATGAATAAGAATATGAATAAAATAAGATATAAAATAAAATACTATTTATATACAAGAATCATTCAGACAAATTCTTTGAAAGTCAATGTACTCACCATTGTCTGTTATAGCAAAGCCCAATAAAATATTCTCTTTATAGGAAAATGGATGATTTTTAATTAGCTTAAAAATATAATATGGAAATTTTAAATTAAAATAAAGCAATTATGTAGAGGTCAACAGTAACTCATCGTCTTGAACCTCTGAATGTTATTCTAAAAGATGAAGATTTTAAGATATCTTTTTTCTGATGGTTGTTCAATTCATTTTTTTGTTAAAAATTTA
Organism: Eupelmus azureus; assembly: GCA_030522685.1. NCBI lineage: Eukaryota > Metazoa > Arthropoda > Insecta > Hymenoptera > Eupelmidae > Eupelmus > Eupelmus azureus. The sequence continues at coordinate 10,356 of JAPYZA010008495.1, read as the reverse complement.
ATCTAGTACTAGAAATTTATTTTTAAGTTTTAAAAATTTTTGGAAGGAATTGACATTGTCAAAAATTTTAATTTTTCGACGGCATCCGATTATACACCGTGTGAAAATGTTGTTTAATTATGCAACTCTTTTGTCTTGGTAAAGAAGGGTAGTAAACTTTCTGTAATGCTAACTAGCAGTAAATATTTTTAAATATTTTAGTCTACAGTATTTACTGTTTTATTAGTGACAAGTTGGTATTTTAAACTAAGAGTTTGCATAATAATTGTAATAAAACAAACAAATTTTTTCCAACTTTTTATATTTAGACAAAAAACTCGTAATCCAGAAATAATAAATTAAAATTATTTATAGTTCCGGTGTAAAACAAGGTACACGGTCGCATTGTAGAAAATTAACGAACTCTTCAGCAAAGCAAACGAGTGTGCGGACGAGCTCGCCGAGTTAATTTGAATTTCCAAATGAGCCACCGAAATTACGGTCGCGGAAAAAGCAACGGACGGGCGCATTCTTTTCGCTCTCCCGAAATTTGATAAATTCATCGAGAGAGCAAGAATGCACGCTAGACAAAGTGGGTCGAACGATAAAAGTCGGGACGTTCGAATAGCGTGAAACGCCAACGCGTATAAATATAAAACATAAATACATGCAGCATGTGTGTGGGCAATGTGTGCGAGAACGACCGAAAAGCGCTTGTGCTGTTGATAGTCTCTGGCGTATGACACAGTAAAATGGAAAATTAAATGGACCATTCAGTCGTTGAGCCGAGAGAGAGAGAGAGAGAGAGAGAGAGAGAGAGAGAGAGAGAGAGAGAGAGAGGGAGAGAGAGTGAGAGAGAGAGAAAGAGAGAGAGATAGAGACTTTCATTGCGATTGCGCCTGCTTCATTTTTCGCCCCTCCTACTGCTCTACCGTCTGCGGAAACAATCCGCAGTCGAGCAAATACAACTTCGGCTTTCCCTTGCTCTTTCAGTCACGATTTTTTGCCGACGAACTTTTCACGAGCGCTAAAAAATACTTATAGGTACAAAGCATCGGCGACGACCCCCTTTTTGCACTGAGCGAAATTGTTTTCCGTTTAATCGAGAGCAAACTTTCTTTTTTATCACCGATGCCGGGAGACGCTTTAAAAGTTTATTTGAATTCGGGGTAATTCGTTTGTTAGATGCGGGAATAATGAGTGTATTCAAGTTATTGCTGGTCTTCTTTTTATTACGGTATAAAGTATACTTCAGATGCTTTTCATTTATTGTTTTTCAACTTTTCCACTTGATATAATCTTAAATGTGGCAGTTTATTTATGAAATTTTTATTTTTATAGATTTGCTACGTATAAAAATATCAAATAATTTTTTCAAGTTAAACTTGCAATATGCTTAAAAGCTTTATGACCAGTAACAACTTTTTCTTGCTCAAACGTTCTCACAGAAAAATCTTAGTAGATTTACGCAAATTTATGTAAAATTCAGAGAAAGATAGGCTCTCGGTAAGGTATACGTAAACGTATGTAAATTTTTGAAGAACCCACTTCTTTGAAAGCTCTCGCCTCGTTTTGCTGCCAAATGGCGTTGTATTGTGATTTTTCAAGGTGCGATACTGCGTGAAAAGCTCGGCGTGAGTATCACCTTGTTATTTCGTTTAATTAATGCTCTTTCCACATCAGCAGTGTGCAAGGCCATACTACCGATTGTTGACTTTTTAAAATTTTAATACCATTTATTTCAATGAGTTTATTGAGTTTGTGTAATATTAGTGATCTTGATAGCATTTTGGTTTAAGTTTTGTAAACATACCCCTATAACAATTTTAAAAAATATTTTTTTTATTTAAGCCTACGCGCAAGCTTCTTTTAGAGCTTATACTGCTGAAATAGTACATTATTAGATTTAATAAAAACACCGTAACTTTTCCATCTCAAAAAATATCCTTAAAATATGCACTTAAAAATCCTAAACCACGGCAAATCAATACACGTTTAACGTCTAATTAAAACGTCTGCTAATTAAAGCCCGCTACAGATCATATCAAGACAGTATCCATTGGCTGTGAAAATTTAATACTCCAAGAAGAAACGATAGAGCGAGTGAAACATCTCGGCGAGCTATACACACGAATCCTTAAGCGCTAGCAAGCTAGCAATTAGGCAAGCCCCAGTAATTAGCCGAGACGTTGCTCTAGGCTGACACAACCCTGCAAAGTCATTTGCGCACCTCGTGTAAGTTATTGTAATTAAATCCACCATCCTCTTAGCCACTCGTCGATGATAATAATAATTATCACCGCTGCCGCACATGTCCATGCAAAGCTCAGGCATAAAAAACCGAGGACAACGAACTGTTATCCCTATTCTAGTGCGGTTTTCCTATAACGATTTCCCGTATACACACCGCGCTAATTGCGGCCTCTAGCGCGATGAATGCGGGGCTACAATAATTTGGATATTCGCAGGCACGTGTAGGTTACACGAGATGTTTGAATGTTGCTCGGTTCAGGAAAAAGTTTGGGATTGGTGGTTGTGGTGCATTGGTTGATGTGTGCGCGCATTAATTAATGCATATCTGGGTCGCGATTTTATCCGTCGAATTAGGTCGCGGTTGTCAATGGGTTCGTTTCTAACTAGGAGGCACGTAGCAGTTACAGGTGTTAAGGTTATAATACTCGATATTGTGCTAATACTTGATCAATATTGCATCGACATTAAAGTAACACGTTGATAAAAAAAATGTCATTAAATATGAAAGAGTGAATTATAAAGTAGATACATGAATCTTTTATTAAGCCATATTATTATTCGAATTCAATTTGAAATTGATTATAATATATTCAAAAGGCATTCGGTACGTTCACGTAAAAACGATTCTTAAAAATGCAATTGAATTGTTTTATGGATCCCTTACTTGCTTGGCGACAATTCAAAAAACAATTTCAACCACATTTCGTCGTATTTATCACCCGTGTAAAAGAGATTTCTGCGAGCGCAAAAGGAGCATATTTTAAAGTTAGTATCCCAGTAAAATATAACATGCCCGTAAATAATATCCTCGTATAACTCAGGAAAATGCAGAAATGATTTTTCCTTATCTCACATGAAAACGAGCACCAGCGTCTTAATAATTAAAAATTTGCACAAAACTACGCCCCCTTATAAATCATGTCTCAGGCTTCTCTCGTCAAGAAAGAATCCCGGACGCAAGAAAAGACGCGTATTTCAATCCCGCGTTTCAAAAAGAACATAATTCTCGGCTAAAGCGTCGCCCCGGCGGCTGACCCAGTTTATAGATTCACGAGAGAGAGAGAGAGAGAGAGAGGGCGACTGAAAGAGCCTCACGCACACATTAGAGTTAGCATCATACACATCTTGCGCGCTTTCTCTCGTCCTGCCAGCCCCGGGAATTGAATTACGTGTCCCGTGGCGAAATGAGCTCTTGTTAGTTTCGAGTTTCGGAAAGGAGGACCGATCCAGCTGACAATCGGAGTGTACAAATAGCAGGCCGCTTCAGCTGCTGCCCCCAGGAATCAAACTTTAATGCCTCTTCGTATGCAGAGCGAGTTATGCTCGAGCGGGTGGACGCGCGCTTGTTCCGAGTCATCGGCACGAGCTGCGCGCATCGCGATGGATTACCGCTGCAGCCGGTGTCGGAAGAACAGAGTTGACGTCCCGATGGGCGGGTAGCCCTCGCGTCGAAGCCTGCTGTCGAAGAGATAACTAATAAAGTTTTTCAACATAATTCGTGCGGTGGTGTTATCTAATATTTTATTTTTTGTTCGATGCAAAGACACTTGGTAAAGTTGAAATTGGTATTTACATTTGATAAGAGTCCATTACGTAAACAGTGTGCAAAATAGGTGGTTCCCACACGTGTGGATGTTGTCAACCCGAGCGAAACAAGAGTGAAAAATACGAGTTTGGGGATCATGCTCACGAGTGGCGTATACTATTAATATATAGAATCGAATAAGGTGATCATATTTTCTCAATAGTGAGCAAAATACCATTCTCTCACTAGTGAGGGTACTGTATACAGTATGGTATTTTGCTTACTAGTAAGGAACTGTGGTATTTTACTCAGGCAAAACAGACAAAAAGAATAATTTTAAATGATTATTTGTTTTATTTAAGATAGCAATTGCAATCATATAGAAATATTTGAGGAATACAAAATCAGTTGCGAAAGTAAAAATAACCCCTAAGCCTTATGAAAGTCTAAGCCGATCCATTATCCGCTCTAAGGGCTACCCCATCAATATCCGCCGCCTCAGCGTTTCGCCATAATTAGATTTTAGCGGTCATTAAACGTCCATTCATTATTACGCTGCCAAATTTATTTTCATGAACCCACTCGCAGATCAACCCACGCAAGAGCTTTTGTTAGCGCTCTACCCTCGTAAGAGCCTTACCATCTTCCCACGCGAACCAAATTTCATTCTACCAATCACGCAAACATGCCTTTAAAAATAAAAGCCTCCTTTTTGCTTGCAGAATGCCTAACGACAACACGGCGGTGTGCGGCTGCGGCGTAGTGCTGGACCTTCCCAAGTCGCGTAACGGCATGACTGCGATTTCGACGCGTAACTTCACCATCCTCATACCCAAGCCGGCCAATAAAAGCGGCAGCAAAACTGTCGAGGGCAGACCAGCTGCGAAAAAGCCAGCGGAGCTGGAGCAGCACGTGTCCAGAGGACGTGGGCCCAATAGTAGAGCCTCCGATACGGGCAGCACCAGCTCGGTGGCCGAGTCGACGAGAGCCAGCAAGAGCAACAAGAAGGACAAGCGGCTCAACTCGTCGAGGAGGGCCCGCAGCGCCGAGAGAGCCGAGTCGCATTACACGTATATAGGTGAGCTTGTGGGCCTGTGTTTACTTTTTAGGTGAATTGCGTGCTTGGAAATTTTATTATTAGCCTGATAAAAGTTAATGCCTGACAAATGGATGAAAGATTTTAATAAATTTTCTTTATAATTTCTAGTTGAAATGTAAAAGTAAATATTTCGATAAATGATTCAAAGTAATGTAGTTCTTTTAGTCGTTATATTGTACAGAATTAAATTTTGCAACAGTGGAAATAAGATTTTTTAATTTAAATTTTCTTATAAAATTTATGGAAAATCAAGATGTAAGATTTTATGGACGGTTCAGACATATTGAATAATATCCCTATTAAATTTTAAGGAAACAATAACAGCTTTTACATAACAATATCTTTTATGAAAACCTTTTAATTTTTATTTAGTTCTAACAAAATTATATAATATTCAACAGTAAAATATTTTTCAGAGAAAATTTTCATAATTTCAAAAAGTAACTAACTTTACAAAAAACGTGACAAACATACAGTTAAAAATGTTTGTATCTCAAATGCTGAGGTTTTTGTGAAAATAAAACGTAACTTTTTTGATGAAGTACATAACTTTAAAGCAATGTGGATTATATTTTATACACTATCAAATGACATTAAAATGACCTTAAAATTTTCCAAAATCGTAAATTTAAAATTTTCTTTTGATTAAACTCCATTTTACATATATTTCCGTTTACAAACACGTCTAAACATTTTCATTTCTAAACCTTTCCATCCAATATAATAAAATAAATAATGAAGTTAAATCATCAGTAAATTATTATTTTTAAACTTATATTTATGTCTAGAAAAAAGCAAGTTTTATAAAACTTTAATTACTTCATACAATAAATACCAAATAACACTTTTGAATTTCAATCAAGCAATCATTAGAGCTAAAGTGATGCCCATAGTTCACTTGAAGAGATTTACTTTATATTAGTCGCAATTCATTGAGTTGCATAATTATTCGAATATCAGATGCGGCATCCACTCGTACAGCGCCAGCTCCTGAACCAATTAAACTTTCCGGAGTTCGCAACAGTCTTGCCATTTCTTCCATTTCTAAAACTTTTGAGATGGTACTGTTTATATAACTAAAGCGTGTGAAAAGAAAAAATTAAAATGTTTCTATTTAACTAAAATTATCTCAAATTACTGAAAAGCCGAACAATTGCATCAAATAACATAACCCAATTCTTATGGGTAAGTCTCTAAGGAAATCTTAAAAAGTGTTTACTTAATATATTGTACCCAGTAATATTTATGATTTACATTTATTGATCATCTAGAAATCCACAGTTAATCACGTAATATTTTGCAAAACGGAAAAGCAACTGCGATATTAACGCATCATTTATTATCTCCATTATTAACATTTATAATATTTATATTACATTATTTGTTCGTGAGTAATCAAAATTTTAAAAATAATTAAAATTTCATTTTAAAAATTAAATTGATTTAACTATAAAAAATTGCACTAACATATTATGTAGAGATAAATTTTTTCAGTAATAAAAATAAAAAAAGATGACCTAGTACTTTTCCATTAACTTTTCTAGAAATATTCTCTCACCATAAGTGGTGAAGAACTTTTTATCCAAATGTAATGGCTTGAATAAAATCGCTTGAATTATTTAGTTCGCATCAACTTTGTGTATATAGTTATAGTTACGTTACACGCAAATACGAAGTATTACATTCTTTTTTGTCGGAGATAAAATAGCTTTTAAGAAAATGATTTTTCTCAGACCAGATATTAAAATTTATGATTTTTCGAAAAGCATTAAATACAACCGAATGAAAAAGAAATTTTAATGCTTAAAAAGAAATTAAAATTAAAACTAAATAACTTTTTATTCAATAAACAAAAAAAAAAAGAAACGCTTTTATTGGTATAAGGTAACGCGTATTATAGGCCTCTAATCTTAAAGAATAATACATGCTCTGCCAACACTCAAACATCAACTTTTTATTCAATTTTAGCTAAAAACCCAATATCTTCGAAACAAAAAATGTCCGTTTTCATCCCCAGATTCGGGCTCGAGCATCGTGGGCTCGGGCATTCGAGAAAATGCGATCGCCGAGGCCCTCTACTGCACCATCGACGACGACGAGCCTCAAGCCAGTCAGCAGCAATCGGCCATTATTACGACGGCGACGAGCGGCGCTGCTAATAACGCGGCTAATCTCGGCCAGGCGAACAACGGGGCCGCACAGAACAATCGTCCTCAACAGCCCCTGTATGCCGTGCCCTCGATGACCTCGCCGCCACCCACGTATGACGTCGCGATCGCCAAGTCTTGGCAGGTTAGATACAAACAAATGAATTTCTGTTGTGTTGGTTTGAAAGTATTGTTCGTGTTACGTTGATTTAACTGTATAGAATATGATATATTGTGAAAATTAATCTTGTTTTATTGAATATTCTGTTTCATAAGGAATGTTGAGTAATCCCTTGTGATAGCAAGTCACGGTATTATAAAACAGTTGAAATAGAAAATAAAAAATTATTTGTATGTACAATAAAAACAATACGTAAAATTTTTATGAGAGCAGAGATATTTAATAATAATTTTATGTGCAACCGTATACTCGCTTTAATTACAATACCGTGTATGCAAATGATTCATTAAAATAGAAATAATTTTAATTTGGATGTTGTAATGAGCGTATCGCTTAAGCTGTTGAAAAGATCGAATGTTTAACTCTGCACAAATAGTTAAATTTGTAATATTAAATATCCATAGTTTATACAAAGTATATAATTTAATTATTAAAAAATTAGGTTTAAAACATTTATTATTAAAATATTCCGTAAAGAGTAAAATATAAGAAATGAAGATACTATTGTTAGTATTAAGTCTATCAAATCTGCAAAACTTAATAAAAAAATATTAATAAATGTTCGGTAGGTAAAGTAGGTAGTATTCTTAAGGTAGTATTCTTAAGAAAGTAATATAAAAATTCTAAAAATACTCAAGAAATTAAATACAAATTTAAGCATAATTGAATTACACTTGAAGCGATAGTTTTTACGAATTTTCAGTAAAGTAAATTTCGATTCTATGATATTTTAAATAAAGATATAAGAGAAGATATAACGCTTTACAGTTCTTTTTAGTAAATAATAAATGACTTGCATTTGATTCTTAACGTAAAAGCAAAAAATTATAATGGTTCTTCGATCCGTCCTTGAAGTAATATTTCTTCGATATTCCACAATGTGACAAATTGAGCAAAAAAGTGAAGGACTTTTTTCCAAAATTTGTTAGCTTATAATAGATAAATTCATTGTGCATTTTTTTACATCTGACTATGATGAAAGAAGCAAAAAGAAATAAATGCTGAATGACACTAAGCTGACCTTGCAACAGAGCCGTTTAGAAATAAATCTCTAGCTAATTCACATTTAATCACATAATCTTCTAAAGTTTTAATCTTATAATATTCTAACCTTACAGTTGACACAAATTCAGTATTTATTTATTTCATTACCAGTAACTTTTTTCAGTTTTGTTTGTTACGGTGATTTTACACTAAAAAAATAAATTAAGAATAAATTGAAGCTGTCTTAAGAGAAGTAATTAAATTCACACTCCACTAATGTCTTCATCAGAATTATTACGAATTTTTCATGTAATCTTTCTAATTGAAGGGTTAATTGAAAAGCATGCGATAAATGTGAAAGTTTTCATGTTTCTGAATAAAAGATGTCATAAGCAAAGTAAACATAAATAGTGTATGCCCGAAAAATTTATACCCCTTGAAAAATGGAAACTTTGTAATTTACAAAGCATTTTCCCGTCATAACGTGTAGAAAGAGTTACGAGCTCGTTAAAGCCGTACAATTTTCCGTAGCTTCGTCCTCCCATAAAATAGAGAAAGAGAGGGAGGAAGAGGAGGGAAAGAGGGAAAGAGAGGGGGGGGGGGGTAGTGTAAAAACGAAAGGGAGAACGAGAGAGAGATAAAGTGTGTAAGAGGGCCAATGTGGGAAAATGAGAAGAGAAATAAAGTGTGTGGTGTGTGTGTGTGTGTGTGTGTGTGTGTGTGTGTGTGTGTGTGTGTGTGTGTGTGTGTGTGTGTGTGTGTGTGTGTGTGTGTGTGTGTGTTTGTGTGAGTGTGAGAGAGAATGAGAGGTGGAAAGAGAGAGGGAGAAAAACAGCGTAAGAGCGAAAGAAAGAGGAGAGAAATAAAGTGAGTGTGTGAGTGTACGCACGTGTACGTGTGCGTGTATGTGTGTGGGTGGGTGTGTATGTGTGTGTGTGTGTATGTGAGGGAGAGTGGGAGATAGCGTTAACGAGCCCTAAAACAGGGCTCGCGCTGGTTTGCCCCGGCCAATATCACGGCAACATGCCCGCCGCACTTTCGCCCATAACAATTCGACGTAGGAGCGCCTCGCGCCCAACGAATCGAGTTAGCCTTCTCTCCTCCTCCACCCCCCTTCTCGGAGGCACTTCGCGCACAGTTTGGCGGCGCCGACTGGAACATAAATTCCCCGGAGCTCCGACGCCCATCCTAATTCGCGTTCGGCCTGTGTGTTGCCTTCCTCCTCGTCCCGACCTCCGCCTCCATTCTACTTGGCTTCCCTCCCTGAGATCCAGGAGAGGCTAGGAGGGAGAGGACGAGAGGGCGAGAGGGCGAGAGACAGACTCCCAGCGGGAAAACTCCTTCGGCTTATGCACGATTCTGTCACCCCCGCTTAAGGGTAGGGGGCTTTGCGCGGCTCTGCCGAGCTATATATACATGTTCTTGTACATGGATATATGGATGTGGAACGTGTAGGGGCTAAGTCGGCCAATAAGCTTGTTGACGATGCTAGATATGACTGGTTTGAGTGTTGCGTAAGAAAATATATCGTTTAATTGTGGATTAATATTCTGTTACAGTCTCCTCGTTCAGTGCATGAGATTCGAGTTTGTACAAATAAATTTAACAATAAAAAAACTGTAAATTAATATTTTTTTTTACTTTTCTTCTGTGTGAACGTGTGCCTTTGACAGATGGAATAAACTAATAAAATTTCACCTATAACTAAAAACTTAATCAATATTCAAAAATATATTTTATTTTAATAATACTCATTTATATTTCCTTTAAAGAAAATATTTAGTAAATGAAGTTTTTAATATTTTTAAGAGTGCAAACCATAGTACATCATTTTATTCGAGTTAGGTAGCAAAATTAACCAAATTTTAGCCCTTCAAAATAATTAACACAAAACCGCAGCCACATAACCGTATATATACACACATCAAACAAGGAGCTTACGTATCAACGCAGAACTCGAGCTCTTCCGTGCTCCTCCGTCACTCGCATGCGCGCACAAGAAGATATGTAAGACGAACAGGCCAAGGGAAAGCCCGCCAGGCAGACGTCTTTTTGACGACAGAAATATGGAGCTAGATGAGTTATGCGTGCATCTTACTCGCTGCTCGCATTTCTCTGTCTGTTAGCATGCTTTGTGGCTGGAGAAGGAAGTAAGCGAGAAAGACGAAGAGTGAGAGAGAGAGAGAGA
>JAPYZA010008493.1:0-10547 GCA_030522685.1 Eupelmus azureus | reverse complement strand
GGATTTGAGTGTTTGATTATTCAGTTTTGGGAGGGAGGGGGGGGGGGCTCGTTTAGGATTTGTTATAGATTAGTTCTGAAAGTATTTATTTAGTCGTATATTTTTTTTTAATTAAATGCTTGTTTGAAAATCGTTATCCTTGAAAATGTTTAAATATTTTAATATTTATTCATCGAATTACTTTCTCTCGGTTTGAGTAGCCGATCGCGGTTCGCTTTTACTTATTATAATAATGCGTAATCATTGAATGGAATGATTACAAGTGCTTATGCAAAACCTTTCGGATCCGTTCAAAGTGAGATATGTGTCATACGCTAGAAATAGATCGAAGTCATTAGAGATTCAAGGCGTGCCTAAAACCTTTTTAGTTTCACTAAAGACGTTAGAAACGTCTTTCAGGTTTGGTCAGGTTGGATTATTTACAGTGGCATAAAAAGTGATTTCATTAAATAAAGTAATTTTGTTTTTATATTTTTTATCTGATGAATAAAATAGCAGTAATAATTACACAAAAACACAGAGAAAATTTTCCAATAAGGCTATCGTATATTTCTATTTATCCGTCCAACTATTAATTTTTCACCGATTTCAAATCCCCATTCGACTCATTTATTTAAATTTAACTCCAACCAAACCCGACAATAATAAACCAACTCAAAAATCCCAATCCCGTCAACAAATTCCAACCCACCAAAAAAATCCCAGATACAATCCACACAGCCACTCGCAGAGACAAAAACCAACCGTCCATCCCGGATCCCCTTAAGCGCGTGGGCGAGAAAGTACACGGCCTAGGAAATCGGCCGATTAGCATCGGCCGAGTGCGTCAATGCCCGAGCGGCGTATACACATCCACGGCTCTCCCGGCGCGTAAATTATACGGGCCCACAGCGCGGACACAGCTCCAAAGCGCTCGGAGGAAACTGGTGCGTTTCGTCACCGAGCGCGGTACTTTCGCTGCCTGAGAAAGTGTCGCACGAAATCGCGGGTATGGGCGCTTTTCTACTAAAATAACGAGCGCCGAGTGTGCGTGTGCGTCATGAGAGTTGCGAGTCTGCGGTTTCGGAACTTTTCATCGATTCTTGTTTTTTGTCGGTTGGTGCGTATGTAAAAAGGTTTATGTAAGAGCGGTTTGGCGGCCGGGCGAGGTGATTCACTGAACTTTTCGTTGCATGAATGTACTTCCGTTCGGTTTGCGAAATCTCGGTTGGCGATCTGCTGAAATAATTTTCGTGAAACTTTGGGAGATGCTGTTGGCTTCATTGATAAGCCGCCTTTGTTCCGCGAGCAAGTCGGTCACCGAGTGACGTAACACTTTTTCTCCGCCGCGAGTTTTCTGGCTCAACTGGCAGAGGCTGTTTTTTTTTACGGAAAACCCCATATTTCATGAAAAGCTACGGTCTTGATTTATTATACTATGCCGGACGCTAGCTGCCTGTGGATGTTGACAAGTTGCGCAGATACAAATTACCGATCTTTCTTGGCTATGGCATACTTCCACGCCGATGAGCGTCGAAATGTATGTTTTCAGAACGCTTCGATGCCGATCGGTAATTGAAATCGGTATTCCGAAATAATTGGACCAATTTCAGGAGTGCATGCGCGGCGTTAGTTTTATCTTCCAAAGTTTTGAACTTTCTATACCGGGAAGCGCGGGTTAGACAGGCGAGAACAATAAAAGAAAGTTTTGAGGTGTATACGGGTGAAAAGTAAACCATTACCCAGAAACTTTTCAGAAAGATAACTGACAAAGTGCAATGGAAAATAATTCGTTAAATTTACACGCTCTTGATTAGCGGCCGACTGATTTCTTTTCTCAATTAATTAGAGATCGCTTGAATGGAGTATTTGCGTTAAGATAAAATGTTTGATTTCTAATGAGAGTTTGATAAGTAAAAGAAGGAGATGTAGGTTGTACTTTCGATTTTGGCTTAAAAATTGTATTTGCAAAAGTTAGTTTTAAGAGTTAATATGTAAACGTGGTGAAAAACGATTTACTAAAAACTTATATGTTAATTTTTTTCCCTTCTTTCGACTCTGTTAGGGAACATAGTAATTTTTAGTAAACAGTTTTCTCTGGTTCCAGATTATTATCTGCTATATATATATATACTACAGCATTTCTTTACGTCACAAGTGTCATCTCATATCTCAGCGCTTGGGACATTGGCGTTATTTTTCATCGATTATATAACTTTATCTTTTGTTTAATAAAAAAAATAAAAAATACGATCTAACTATTTTTATACATACTATCAAAGTATAAAATGCAAGAAACTCTGTAAAAGATCCCCATTACGTTATTTTACAACAGAAAGCACGCTCTAGACTAATTTTTCAAACAACAAATCATTACTATAACCATCTTGCTCTTCCCCCGCCACATTCACTTGCAAATTTCCCCCATAAAATTTCAAACCCTGATCACCAACTGGCGACGCTTTTCCTCAATTTTCTCCAACAACGTAGAGAAAGCTCCGCACACACATTTCCCCTCATACCCAAATCCAAAGTAAAACCACGACCAATCGCAAAAAAACAACTATACTCTTACGCGAGTCACTCTGACGCGCTTAAACCGTAACCGACATTCTCACCTCTCCAAGAAATTCGCATCAACCACACACACACGTACCCATCCTCATCTCTCATCCTGCACTCATAACCTCCGCTTAATCATCCACCTGAACTTTAATTAAACGCCTCATGAGACCATAACGCTCCGCGTTAAACCCCATCACAACCCACCTCTCTCTCTCCTGGCAGCCTGTCATTATCGTCTTAGCGACAATCGACCGCAGCATTGAATTAGCGAAAAGATCGATGCCCGACCCGAAAAAACATACTCACACATCCAGAGCCCGAGGCCTTATATATAAAACGGCTCGCGCGCGGCACTTGGCGCGAGCGCTGAAAAGAATGAATATTGGGCTGGAATGGAGTCCCGTTAAGTCTGCCGTTACCGCCTCGCGCGCGCGCGCGTACCGAGGACGACAGACACGCTACGCACACGTGTGTGTGTGTGTGGTATACACATACGACGCTCCGGCGGCGGCTGTACACTTGCCCCAGAGCCGCTTGATCTTAGCTCCAGGGCTAGTCGTTCTCCACTTCTTTCTCTTGCGCGCCTCGCTCCTTTTACGCGCACGGGTTAAGGTCTGTCTCCACCGATCTGTCTTTTAGGTTGTTTGGACGCGAATTTGGAGGTAAATGTGTGGTTATTAGTGAGGATTTCATTCTTGGAAAGTCTTGGATGCAAAACGAGGAGCAATTTTCGCGACGAGAGAAAGCACGCTCCGATGGCTCGCATATATGGATAGACAGTGAAAATTCATTAAAAACGTAACAGTAAATTCTCACCTGGCTTCGGATTTCGCCTTGAGAAATCCCGGCTAAGATTCGTATCCCTTTTCCCCTCGGCTCGTTTCCCCGCGGCGTACTTAGCCGCTCTAGGGCGGGGTAATTACTATTGTCAGGGCTAATTGCGCGAGAGGAGCGCGAGAGCCGTCAAATTGGATGAGATCCCGCTTTCGATTATATATGGGGATATACAGCTGTCTACATTGTGCTGATACTCAACCATTCGATGTGCAACGCGAGCTCAGCTTCCCCCGGTGTTTCTACGATATTGTGACGTCTAATAACTGTTATTTCAAGCCGCTTTTTCATTCGGATGTGTTTATGCCTTTTGAGGATGCCGTGCGGGATTGTGGAAGTTGAGCGCTGGAATTTATTATATCGTTACCGCAAGTATTTGTATATAGTTACTGCGTTGGATTAATTCGTTTTCGTACCGTAATTTTTGAGGTTCTCGATTGCTGTGAGTAATAGGAATAATGCTTGGGTTGTCGGTCAGGTGAGAACAATTAATTTGTACTGTCAAATTGTCACTAATTGTATGTAGGCATCTAGTTTTGATGAACAAGCACAATGTGGTCGAAGAAACAATCGTCGGTGGTACCGCAGCGAGTAAAAGTCGTCATTAACTGACAGCTGACTATTTTCTTTTGATATCCTAGCGTGACAATGGTTTCGGGCTGAATTATGATGTATCATTATTTGAAGCACCGTGGCATGGCTGGCTCGGTGTGTATACTTTCAAAATTTTTTCGTTTAAAAGCTCGTTTCTTCTGTTCACGCTGGTGGTGATATCCAAAAAATTATCTTTTACGTTTCTTGTGTAATAGGAGATGATAATGACGATTGTAGGTTTGGTGAAATTTATGAGAGCTTATGGTTATTTATAAACTTGTTTTATAATTAATCTTACCGTTATAGTGTATAATAAGAAGCATATAAGTAATAAATATAACTGCGTATTCGATTTTATTCGATCCAAAATGTTTATTCGCTGAGGAAATTCAACGCCCAACTAGCGGAACGTTCATAGATGTAGAATTTGTTCACACTTTACATGTAAATTGAGTTCCAGTTTCGTTATCTAAGCGAAACAACGCCACAACTTTATTTTCAGATACCCGCGTTTTATTCTATTTTACTGCTCAAACTTCTCAGTAGTTAAGTGCGTTCACCACCGTATTAAGAAAATTTAACACCATGCAAAACAAACTTTATATACATTATCCCGTAGTTTATAAAGTACCGCATAGTACTCTCGTATCCAACCGTCATTCAACAGGTAGTTCAGCCCAAGCAACCGGACGTAACAGGTGTAGCAACTTTCCAACTCCTCAAGTCCAAATTTTCAATACTCAAAACGGTACTTTAATTCGCATCATCACCTCTCTCTCGTATTTTTCAAATTCTTCCCAGTCAAACACCGCCTACTACCCGCAAAACGCATAACTAACGCAGTGCACTACGCGTAATCACACGTGTACACCTACAGCTTATGGGATTACGGGAGCGATTTTTCCCGGGGCCGAACGGTAACATAAATAATAATGCGCGGCTGCGCGCGAGCGCGCAATTATCGCCGCTTACAGCGAAATCCTCGTTATCAAGCGGCGCGGTAGCGCCCCCTCGACCGACATGCATACTTACCCCCTTAATGCTCCCTCTGCGCTCCTCTTTTCCTGCGCAGCGCGATAACAGGTGTGATCAACCAGCGATAATCTATCGATGCACGCGAGAAATTCCGTATTCCTAGATATGAACACATCCTACTGGGTGGACGCTGCATACCGCGTCTTAATCGCGCGGCCTATGGGTGTGACCAAAAGCGTAAAGACGCGCAGCTTCCGGCAAGGCGAGCTCCGCGGCCCTCACCTTAAGGTATAACCGTGTACGTATATACGGTGCATTCCACTCGCGCCAGAGTCTGTATACACGCGGCGTTCACCTACATTCTCACGGCATCTCTCTCTCTCCGGCTGCGCGTAATATCTTCAGTTACCTCATTTGCATTTCATATATACGCGCGATATGCCGTTGTGTTTTTCTCTCTCCTCGTCGCGAGCGCGCTTCTACTTTCCTTGCCTCCTTCGTCTCCCGTTCCTCGATTAATGGCCTCTCTCCCTGGCGTAAGGAGCTCGAGTCTGTGTTGTAAGTAAAAGCGCGACCGAGCTGCGTGCGCGTAATGGAAAAGCGCGTGCTGCTTTCTTACGCTGGTATCATTGATTTTCGAGGGATAATGGCCGCGCGTTCGAGTCTCGCGCGCCTGAATGCATTATCGGGATGGGAGAGAGGCAGATAAAGGCGTTTAGAGAGACGAGAGAGAGGCCGTTTATGGATACCGATGCGAGCAAGCGAGAATGTGCTTACTAACGGTTTGTGCTAATCGCGCGGCTAGAATCGGCATATTGCGGCATTGGCTGCGGGGAATCGAACGGAAATGAGCGAGCTTTTCAGGGGCACGCGCGGGTTATGATGGCCCCGGAGGCTGTTGCTTCAAAGTGCCGTGCTGAGGATTCTGGGACGTGACTTCGCGCGGTCGCGCCTCTGATTTTTGTGTTTAGCGGTGGAATTCTGGATTGTTGAAGAGAGTTAGAGAGAAATGCTGGGTGCGCTGGGTTATGAGGAGAATGTAGTGGTGAAGGTAGATGTGTGTAGGTATTTTAGAAGTAGGATAATCTTTTAGCTTGTTTGAAACAATAATTTTATCTCAAAATAATTGAGCATTTAAACAAATTCTGAAATAGCTCGAAACATCTAAAAGAATCCAAAGGCCTCGAGTTCGAATCTTAAAACGAACATAACGAGACCGCGCGATAACCAAAACAAAGAACAACTTAACAAGAGCACACAATACTTGACTTGAACTTCGCGCGCCCCTTAAGCGGTGCCGTTAATATAAAATCCGCGCTAGCACTTCCTTTTTAAAATATTAGCCGCACTCTAATAATAAGTATACAGGCTTAACGCACTTTCTCACCTAGCTTGACAGGTGCTCCGAGCGCGCCGCGTAAAACAATGCAGCGCGCTTGCTTTGCTTTTTAACGCCGTTAGTTTCGTGCAAATTTGAATTTTATTACAGCGCGCGATCTTTCCGCCAGGGATGTTACCCGCCGCGATTAGCTAATTGGCGCGATTTAATTTTTTTAACGATGTTTGCCTTGGAAAATTAGTGGTTAGCGTCTTCGAAAGTTTCATTAAATTTACAGATGTTTTCGAAAAAATTTCTTTAAAATTGTATCTATGCGAGATATTTTGTTGGCCTTTATCGTATCGAGTTCACATTTTTATCGAGCCTTTGGAACAGATGCGTCTATCTGGAAAGAATACTTTTTTCCACGCTGTAATTTGGACTCGCGATACAGTAGCCTAGTTTTTATAAGCGTTTCCTCAAATGTATTATAGCCCATTGTGGCCGAGAAGTCTGTCTGCAAGGTTGATTTATGATGCATTATCTTCAAGAAATACTGGCGCTCGAGTCTTTGTTGTGCCTTGGCTTCAGTCATTAAGCTTTCAGCTGTACACGTTCGACTCCTGATATCTGTCAATGTTGGCCTATTTCCGCAATGTTTTTACATTCTATATTGAAACTTTTTGAAAAGCCACTGATTTAATCTGATACGTTCTCGAATTTATATGGGGTCTTTGGAATGTGGTGTAATATGTGCAATGAAGATATGAGAAAATAATTGATTCAGAGTAAGATAGGGTCATCTTACGTTTTGAGCTGGCTCCTGATATCGCATTCAAACTAGCGTTTTTTGGTACCAACTTAAAACATAAGATGAGCTTGTATTTTAATTAGTTGATTCACATTAAGTGTAGTTTGAAAAAAGGTTCTTATTTCGGTAAATTTAATACTTTTTAACTCTCGACAATATTTTTTATTTCCGTGATGTAAAATCCTCACAAACCCTCAAAAAATAACAATAAAAAAAATCCAGTCGCACAGAAGAACGTCAACCCATTACCATTTTACAATCGTTTAAAAAACGTTTAACCAAAATGGCCATACCCACCCAAACCAACTCAGATCAACGCACACCCGACAAACCCTCACACAAACCTCCACACAACCATCCACATCAATATCCATACAAAATCCCATAAAACCAACACTCACGGATATGCGAATAAAAAAAAAACTGCGCCAGCTGCAGTATGAAAACTCGCGCAGTAAGCCAGCGCTGATTCAGCTCGAGCGCGAAGAAAGCGAGCTATACAAGCGCCTCCTCGGCCAAAACGAACCTCGGATTTACCCACTTTCTCCTATCCGCATGTCACAGGCCTGACGCGCGCGCTCTGGCCATTGTGCGCGCTTCTTTTGCAAAACACGCGCAACACGGCCAGCTCTTCGGAGAAATTACGCGTGAAGGGCTTACGTAAAGCTAATTGCCTGTCTGCGTGAGGGAATTCGTTTGCTTTCGCGCTTTTGGATTCTCCTGCGGGCTTGAGGATATTTTTAGCGGTTATTTTAGAGAATGTTGTTTTGTAAATCTATTGATGAGGATGCGCTTCGAGAGACGCGAAGTACAATCTAGAGAGTAAAGTGAAGACTCTTGAAGAAAGCTAGAAAAACGCGCGAGCTATGAGAAAATCGGGTTGAAGCGCGACAAAGCCGTACAATCGCTTGAAGCGCGCGTAATTGAAAAGACATTACATTTCGCGTTGTCGGAAGAAACAATGGAATCACGTTCGTTTGTTCAAGCTTTTCTACGCGACACGAGCTTAATGAATTGAGAGGCGAGAGCAATTTTTGTAAATTGCAATTGCAGGCGCGGCTTAATGAATTGAGGGAAAAGTTTTTTACGCTGTTTTTAAGTTTGTTTTCGTTTTATATAGGAGGTCGTTGATGTTTAAAACAAATGAGGAATGAAGGTATTATATTTAGGCTGAATTTGAGTATTTCTATAGTTTATTGTACGAATAAACAATAAGACTGAACCATTAATTGCCGACAACTGAATTAAGATTAAACATTTTTAAATTTCACATTCCAGCCAAAAAAATATTATAAGAGTAAAAATATACAAGCTTTATAAATTCGCAATTAACTTCATAATAAATTTTGGTTTTAGTATAATTCACGATTTATGATATGCAATAAAACGTCTTTCTGAAAATCAAACGTACCTCATGCAGACTTTTCCATCAATTTCAACCTCACCATCGACATCCACACCCACCCAAATCACACAAAATCCATCCCATTAATCACATCCTACCACACCTCTCCCAACCTCGCACACACAACTACCCATCCTCCTCACCCGTCTATTAACCACCATAATTACATTAACGCTTCGCTAACTCGCCTATAAAAAATAAACCTCCATAAAAAAAATTAAAAAAAACCCCACCTCCTACCCAACACCCCGCAGCCCTCGTCAACCCATCCTCCCAGTAAAATGCATAGCGCGCGTGAACTTGACAAAGGTGTAAGTGTGTACAGGAGGCTAAAATTAATCACGGCGCTGGCTCACCTCCCATGTCATTACCATTCACTCGTCGCGCGCTGCGCGAGCTCTCGCGTAATCCCGTTAAACGGCGCTGGCTTCGTCGTCGCCGGTTGCTGCCCGATTACCCAAATAATGATGATAACAATATGATATGGCGTGTGTATGCAGGTGAGCCGGCTCTGCTCGAGAAAATTTGGCCACTTATATGCGCTGGTGTGTACTCCCCCGTACGTGGCGGCTCTGTTTTGTGGGAGATGTATATCGCGGCCGTTATACGCTTCTGGTTTGTTGAGGTACTTATATGAGTGTGTTTTAGGCGCGGGGATTGGTGTTGCTTTGTTCGATGTGTGCGTTGCTTTTAATGGGTTTGGTGGAAGAGAGAGGGGAATATGTGTTTTGGAGAATTATTGACGTTTTTGACCGGGTGAAAAGAGTTGAGATGTAATAATTAGTTGATTCGTTTGGGCACTTAATACGAATATAATTTCAAGATATACTCTTTTTTTTGCTGTATACTATAGTGAAACGTATACGAGTTATCCTAAAAGTTCATTATTCATTGGATAAATAAAAGCAATAAAAGTATAATTACATATAGATTTTAACGGACTCATTAGAAAAGCTTAGAATGAGCTTAGAAAGTGTTAATTTGGGTAGCCACAGATATGTATATCCACAAAGATAAAGAACGGGAAGATTCGAGGCCGACTATGCGTATACATATACGTAGACTATTTAGAGCGAAAAAAAGGCAACAAGTTGATGGAAAATAATTGGCGCACGCTCCAGCCCGAGGAGCCGAATGATTTATCGGGCTGCAATTGTAAAACGATTCAATTAGAGCTAAAAATAGAAACAGCTCGCTATGCGCGCAATGGATTTTACACGGGAAGCACTCAAAATAAAAGCACCAAGAATTAATTGTATTTGCACGAGCTCGTACTTATTCCGATGCAAAAAACGTTATATTTGATATAAAAAAAGCGTTTAAATGTTGTTAAATTGGATTATTGGGGAAATTGGATCGGCGGATGATGAAAGCCTGAGTAAAAGAGGCAGGTAGACGCTGTAAGCGGTAATAGGGCAAATTGCAACCTTCGTGATACGATAGATAATAAAAGCAGCAGATACACATCTGTAACAAGTGTTTCTTACGATAGGCGCGTTTACCGGCTGAAGGGATAAGACAGATGTTTTCCGATGGAAAAAGATTAAGCACTATATTTTTTGCCGTGGAATTTTCTAAACGCATCGAGTATTGAAAAAAGATATTATTTAGGTGATGTTTTTTTTGTATAGACTGAGAAAGTCTATTAGCGCTTCTTCTTCTGTTTAAAAAGTAATGGCTGTTTGAAAGCTTGTTATTACGGAAGAAATGTGGAGGTGGGCGAAAAGAAAGTCTCCAAAAATTATGGTATATACTTTTCTACATTTTTATAGTTTTAAAAATTGTAAATACCATTTTAATATGTAAAGTAAAATTAAAGTATTTACTGTGTACATCACGCATAACTGTAAACAGTTTTAAAGACTTCATAATCCTGAAATTAAGTTTTAAATAGTTCAAATTAGGCTATTCTCGCTGAATAAATTTTTACTAAAGCTTATTTTCTTGTTCTTATAGTTTTAAATTCTTTAAGCAGTTTCATGCTTAAAGAATGTAGAGCAAGGATATTCAAAATCAGACACTATTCTTCGTACTCCCACTCTTTAATGTAAATATTCATTATGATA
>JAPYZA010008487.1:0-16541 GCA_030522685.1 Eupelmus azureus | reverse complement strand
TATTAATTAAAGAAATTGAAACTTGCAATGTACAAATTAATCTTAATGTGTACAAATCAAGATAATTGTTGAAATATCGCCACTATACACAGTTTACGTCCCACGCGTTTTGTCAAACGAATACTTGTTTTTATATAGATTTTATTAAATATACTCAAAGTGGTATTTTATTTTTCTCAAAAAAAAAGTTTGCATATCGATTGCTGGATGCCGTGAAGTTTCGTCGCGGACAAGTAAATCGCAAATAAGATAAAACGCCACAACGGCGCCGTGTAAGGAAAATAAAAATTTCACTTCAGATATAGTTTTATGCAAATGCATAACGCTTAATTAATTCCGTAACATTGTAACTAAAAGTGCGCGAAAAAATAGCGTGCTTCCCGTGAATACAAATTAAAATCCGTACCTACGCCGGATTGCGTTCGGTTATGAAAAATACATCGGATTCGAATGGACTTTTATCAATTTCCTGTTTTGATCGAATGTGTAACGATCGGAAAAATGAAAGAAGAAAAAGGGCGAGAGTCTGGAGTCACTACTATGTTGGTAGTAGAGCTGTATTGATTATGTAAGCATCGCTTCAAATTATTATTTTCGGCACGTAATACTGATTCAAAATAACAAGCTCTTGTGCTCAAGCCCAATAAATCACAGCCCTAAAAGAGAGATATTATCTAACTCGAAGTGTCAGTATGCCAAAAGAGTAGTGAGAAAACTTCGGATATAACTTCAGATTTTATTTTCAGTGGAGCTCGGCTAATCTGTATTTGATTAGTGATCTTGAAATATGTAAAATTAATTAAACTTTGAATTTGTTAAGCTGCGCAAAAAGGTACGTTTTTTATCAATTAGCTATATCCTGAACATGCGACTTGAACGTATAATATAAAATAATGTGTTTTGCGAATTAAAAGAGAAAGAGTAATTTTGTAATTAGCTATGCAGTTAACTATAGACGTTATTATCGTACGGACCAATCGAGCGTACTTGACCAGAACCGTATTAAACATTTCAATCACACTCAACTACAAAATCATGTTTCTTAACATTTCTCTACACTGTTCCAACTCCTTTCCAAAAGAAGAAGCAAACCTCTTCAAACTAAAAAAAGAAAAAACCCAAAAGCGCATCACTTAGGCACTCACCCAGCATCTCAACCCAAACCAAATTCCAAAGTCCCTCACCACCCCCCTCAAAATCAATAACCCGCATCCTCCAAAAACCCACCAGCAATCTTCCCGATAATTAAGCAACATTTTCCTCTCTCACCCGAAAGGAGGTCGACGAAAAAAAAAAAGGCGAGCGCTGAAATTTATGGCTTTCGCGCGAATGTCTCTCTGAGAGGCGCGCGCTGCTAGGGTAATCGATAAGCCCCTGTGGCTGTGTGTAGGCTTAGAGCTCGGCCGAGCGCGCGTATGTGCATAGGTGCAGTATGGCTCGGGTAACGCGAGCCGACAGTGATCGATAGAATTGCGAGAGAGCCGGGCTCCAAGTGCAAGCAGCGAGCTAATTATGAGTCCTAGGCGAGAGCGCGTAATTGATTCTTTCGAGCTGGTGGCCTGCAGGTGGCGGATGGTGGGTTTGGGTGGATGGTTTGATGGTGATGTGGTGGAGAGGGAGGGTAGGTGGTGAGGTTGGTGGAGTGCGTTTGGTTTCTTTGAGGTGTTGGGGATTCTTGGGGATAATGAGTGTAGTTATGGAAAGAGGCAGGCTTACGCAATGTGAGAGATATATATTGGACTCTTTTTTTAAGGAGAGTCAAGATAGATAGTTTAGATATTAAAGACAAAGAAACCTTTTTTGTAGATATATAAAACTTGCTACTTTTTGTAACGCATTACGAAATCTTAGGTGTTGACTTCACTATAAGAACAATGTCTACATTAGAAAAAGAAACATTAAAGACGACACAGCGAAAAGCAAGTTCATGTAAAGCATACATCAAGCGCTTAAGTACCCTCCAGCAACTAGAGATTTTTTAGAAAATGAATGAACATCAACCAAGATAATACAGAGTAAAACCCGACCATTACACAGGTTGCCGGCTCTAATCTCCACTATCCCATTACATCGTCGCCAGCTGATATACTAACCTTCCTATGTAAATTCAATTTCTGCCTCAAAGACACCTCAGCCAACTTTTCTTTTCTTGTTTCCATGACGTCTCAGCTTTTTCGCCGGTTCATCGCGAGTTTGAGGAAGCCGTACACGAACTGCAGCGATGAATGATCGTTTATCTTTTTTCTCTCCTACTACATTGTAACTATACCTTCTTTCTGTCTAGCTCGAAGCCATCAGTTATTCATACTCGCGCCTTTTTTACCATTCGCTTTTT
The DNA here is from genome assembly GCA_030522685.1 of Eupelmus azureus. NCBI lineage: Eukaryota > Metazoa > Arthropoda > Insecta > Hymenoptera > Eupelmidae > Eupelmus > Eupelmus azureus. The sequence continues at coordinate 14,206 of JAPYZA010008487.1, read as the reverse complement.
GCATACTAAGCTCGAACATTCTAAAACCAACAAGCGGCATCCTTCACTTATACAACCAACCATTGTATTATCACACATCCTTCCCTCCTCGCAAATCCACTACACTCCCCGATAGCTCCACCAGCTCAGCTCCAAATTAGCCAAACTGCCGCGTAATCCCCCCTCTCTTAAAATCCAAAAGACACCGAAAGCTACAAAGTCCCACACGATGCCTTTGTGCTACTCCCTCCGCAGATCGCCAACAAGCGGCCATTAACAAACGAAACGTCTACTTAGTCCGGCGTTATCGGCCGCATCGGACGCAACCGCGAAACTCAAAAAAGCCTCACACAGACGTACACACCCGCACACTCGGCCCATACATTCACGCTGCCCGCGCAGCTCTCCATTGTGCCAGCGCGTTCTGGTATATATCGTCCGGCCGAGTCGGCGCCTAAGTAGCCGCGAGCGGCTTGATAATTGAGTGGAAATAAATTCGCCGCTCGCGCGCGCGCGGCCGCATACCTGCTCCTTTCCTCCTCCTCCTCGGGCCCTATAAACATGCTAATGGCCGACTCCCGTCGATAAGTCCTTATCGGCGCGCGGGCCCCTCGTTCTCGTCAACCTTAGGCGCGCGAGAAAAAAATTGTCTAATTTCGTGAGTATGGGGCTGGATGCGGCGAGCTACACTCGTATATACGTGTGGACAGATGCGTATAGTTGGGGACGAAGGTGGGAAGAAGCCAGCGAGAAAGGAAAGAGAGAGAGGAGAGAAGAAGAGAGGAAGAGAGAGAGATAAAGAAGCGAGGGAAAGAGAGAAGGGTTAGTAGCTGTTGTAACGCTATCGAGCCTGTCGCTGTACATCACGTCGACAGCAACAGCAGCAGCAGCGGCAGCAGCATCCTAGTCTCCTTCTCTCTCTCCTGGCGCACGCGAGGGAGACAAAAGACGATACAGCAGCAGCAGCAGCAGCAGCAGCAGCAGCAGGAGCCGAAGCGCCCACCTAGACACACAGACACTCTTGCTCACGCACATGCATACACACAGCTAGGGCTGAAAATAACAAGTGGTCGTCGAAGCTTTCCGCTTAATTGAGCTGGAGGCGCGAGGCCGGTCGAATTAGCCGGCGGCTGCTCGCTCGCGCGCGCGGCTATATCGGGTGCCGATCGCCGAGCGCGCCCGGCTTTTACAGCCCTGCGCGCGCTCTAGCTCTCCGGCCGGCGCGCGCTCGCGTCCCACGCCTGCGCATATTGCGGGACGTGACTCCGAGCAATATCTCATTGGGAAAAGGAGGAGGTGACTTTAATGTGCCCCTCGTCTCTCTAGTCTCCGCGCTGGCGCGACTGGAGAGAACGAGTAAAACAGAGTAAGATCGTTAATCTTCGCAACGCGCCGATCGCTCGCTCGGATAGTAATTGTTACGTTCCCTCTCTCTCTACTACCGGCCTCGCAACCGTGCGCGCGCGCGCGCGCGCTGCTCCTCGCTTCTTTCTATTTTGCCTGTACGCGCGCAACGACTCATAAATTTCGGGCTCCCGCCCCGAAATCGACGCGCTTCGAGATACACAGCTCTCGCGCGCGAAGAGAAGAGAGAGGCGAGGAGGAGAAGAAGAACAAGAGCAAGAAAGTCGGGAGAAGAAGATGTTGCGGAGAGGAGAAGGAGGTAGCGGAGAGAGCCGAGGCAGATAAGCCAGAGCGCGAGCGAGAGAGAGAAATAGGTGAGAAGGAAAAATGCAAATTGACGCGAGCGAGCGGCGCTCGTTCAAGCGACGCTTTATCGGGAGTGTAATGCTCGACTTTATAGCCCCGCGCGCGCGCGCGCGCCCTGCGAAATTTGTACGACGGGAGCGCTCCGAGTGCGACTCTTAATCTTTCTCGCGCGCCTCGCGCCGCTCTCTGCGCCGAGAGCAAAAGGAGCGCGCGACACGAGAGAAGAGAAAAACCAGTTCCCAGTCCAGGAGAGAGAGAGAGAGAGAGAGAGAGACACGTTACACGCGCGCTCGCGATCCTTTCCGAATATTCCTGGATTCGAGTTAATCGAGACGTTGGGAAGCGAGCGAGTTTCGCCGCTCCTCCGTTCTTGTCTTAATTCTGAAAATAGCTCTTTCGGTGCTGTGTAGCGCTGCGAGCCTTTTTTCTCTCCTTCCAGCTTGTCGTTTTTTCCCTTCGCCGTGGGGAGAAATAGGGGGATGGGTTGTTTGTTGGACGATGGCGGGGAGGGGGAACAAAAAAAGACGAGAGGCGAGAAGAACGTCTGTACAAACGAACGGCGCTTCATTTAAATAATCAAAGTCTTTTACAAGAAATATTACAGATACACTTATTACAACGAGAGACAGCACATGCGCGTGTGTGTATGTGTGTATGTGTGTGTGTGTGTGTGTGTGTGAGTGTAGAGTGTCATTTTTATGTATAGTATGTATACAGGTTTGTTGTTTGTTGCCAAGAGATATTATGTATAATTATTTATAAGTACGAATTGCACTCGACGAGAATCGACGGTAGAGCGACGGTTTATTTATATTTATATATATATATTTATAATGTAGCCAAACGACGACACGTTCAGGTTGGTGCGACAGCTCCGGGTATTCCCTCTTCATCTCCATCCGCTAATTATTTATACACGCTTTTCTCTTCTCTATTTAGGACTAGTTCGCTCGATTACTTCGACGTGCGTCTTTGGTGCACATGCTCGAGATACACACACCCTTGCCACTTATTCCTCCTCTTCGCGCTAGGAAAGTAAATGAAAGACAGTCTTTGTTTTTTCTTCTTCTTCTTCTTCTTCTCCTTCTTCTTCTTCTTAAATCTTCGCGTAATTAAAACACTTTGTTGCTAGGGCTCTCAGCGGTACCGATAATCTCATTAAAGGTCCGAGCGGCCGAGATCGGTTGGCTTTCCGTATATACGTATATGTATATGCTCTTAATCAGCTAATTAATCGCGGTTTATTGATTTATGCGGGCTTCACCCGTTAAATGTATTATTCGAATACATTTTATCGATTCATCGCGAAATCTATCTGTCGACCGGTTTCGGTCGTTTAACCGGTTAATAGTTTAACGACGAATAAAACGGTTAACCTTTTAAGTTACACCGGGCTATCTCTACGATTCGATCTTAATAAATCAAACGACTCCGATCCCGTCCAAACCGATATTAGAATCCCACCCGACGCCCGCTCGTTAAGCAAAAATCGTTAAACCAAGCCGATCCACCCGACACTCAGCTATCTTAAAATCAGCCTAACCTCCGATCAAACCCAAAACAATAAGCCCCAACGTCCTTACAACACTCAACTCCCGCGGCAGAGCCAACCGATCTCCTCCCAGCCAGGCCCGCACGGCAGCGATCAGCGATCGTGCTTCGTCAGCTCCAGGGGCTGCTGCTCCATCCAGCGCTCCCTCCAGCCGCCCGGCGAGTCCTGCACCTGTATCTCCTCGTCCTCGTCGTCCTCCTCCATCGGCTGCTGCTGCTGATCTCGCCTGCTGGTATCCTCGTCCGCCAGCAGCTGACTTATGGCCCTGAACGCGCTGGGCTTCTGCTGGTGCTGTCTCTCCACCGCGCGAAATGCCGATTTTTCACCGCTACCTAGGCGATTAGCGGCGCCTGCAGAGTGCGACGATTGCGAGGGCTGCTGCTGCGGTGGCTGTGGCGGGCCCGAGGCAGCAGGCTGCTGCTGCGCTGGCTGCTGCACGGAGCTGAGCGGGTGGTGAGCGGCCGAGGGGTGGGGCGGCGGCGAGCGCTTGAGCAGGTTCATGCGCTGGTGCCTGCGCCACTTGGCCCGTCTGTTGGAAAACCAAACCTAAGAGTCACGACGTTAGCCAGAGTTAGATAGCACACACACATGGTTCGAGATGAGCGGCTGCTTTTGCGGGCTGCTCGTTCAAGGGGAGGTGGGTTGGTGGGTGGTGATGGTGAGGTGGTGATGGTGGGGTTGGGGTATTGGGTGAGGGGGTTTCTTAGAGCTGGATTCGCCGATTTTAGTGAGGTGGTGATGTAATTATTGATGGGAAGCTGATTGGCGCTTGAGTTACTCGGTGGCAAGAAGCTTATACGAGAATGATGATTTGCAGTTTGAAAGTAGTTGTACGGTAAAAAGGTGAGTGTTGGTAAAAAGTTATCGTTCTCGCATTGTAAATCAATCTGTCGTTAGCTACCGGTAGCTGCACATCATAAATTTTACGAAATTACGTAATTCATTGCGGGATTATAGATGACTGAAAACTACAAATTAAAGCTTCTTTCCTCGTGAATGTAAATCTATAACGATCTAGCCAAACTTTTTCAAACATACTTTATTGTAAAAACTGTTTTCTTCACAAAAAATCAATCTAATTCGTTTAAGCCATTACATAACGTTTGCACATACCCCTCGTCTAAATTTCCAAACCCACTTGACAAAAACAGCCAGCTTAAATACAGAAACATATCCAAAATCACACCCGCTCTAAGAAACCCCAAAAGGAAAGAACGGGAAATGAACGATGCTTGCTGCATGACGTCGAGACTCGCTTACCTGGACCCTGGCCTCAGAGAGAGACGTTTTCGAGGCGAGCCGCTCGCGCGTCGAGACACACGGATAATGCGAGCGTTCGAACTCCTTTTCCAGCTCCTCGAGCTGTTCCGGACTGAAAGTGGTGCGATTGCGCCGGAACTTGGGCTGCTCCGAGCCGTCCAGACTGCCGTCTTCGCCGTCGCCCTCTGAAAGCAGAAGCGCGCGAGAGACGCGTTTATGAGGGGTTAGGTGAGGTTGCGTGCTTGAGCTGTGGGCTGGGGTAGGTTGAGGGGAGGCTGGTTTGACGAAAGAGTTTTTCTTTATTCGAGAGTGAAAAATTGTTGAGATAGGCTGATAATGATTGGTATCTTTAGTCGTTGTAAATGATTACTTTGAGTTGGATATGTGTTTCTAATAAATTATCGTTAGATGCTTTTATGGTTGAGGAAATTTTTAATAAAGAAAGTTTTTACGCTCTAATACATTTTAATATGTTTGTCAGTAAAATAGAAAACGTTTTTAAAAAACGTCTGCTTTTGAACCTAGTTCTGCTTTAAAAGTGTTAATTAAATTGACTCACTACACCCCATTGTATAGATTTTTTCACACTTTTAAATTTAATTAACGTAAACAGATTATTCAAATACAACGTCAGCAACTTTGTCAAACACCAGTAAAATTCTATAATCTTTTCAAAACCACGAAAAATTGAAAATGTAATGTAAAATCTTCAAAGAGTTTACATGCAATAAAAGGTAATTTTATAAAACAGGTGGTTATCATTAAATTAATTTCGTTCATATAAAATCATTAAGTTGATTCGATCAAATATCAAAAATGTACATGAAATTCGTAGTTTACGTAAGTTATTTACTTTTTTCACTATGAATACTTATAATATTGCGTTCAGTAACTCGGAGTTAATTTCAAAATGAAAGTAAAGATGAAAATTAGGTCTTCAAAGATTTTAAATTAATTTCGTGTCCTTTATAAATCCTTCACGTACATTATAGGAAGTCATGAATTTCATATAGATGTTTATAAGCCATTAATTAAGAAGTAACTTAATCAACATTGACGTTTTGATGGCATTCTTATCTTTATTGAATTTAAAATGTATATTTATAAAGCATACATAAATTTAATGGAAATTAACCTTATCAAAAACTCAATTTTATACATTAGACTGAAATTTCATTCTTTTGTCGATTTTATAGGGTTATTAAATTTGAAAAAATGATCAATGAAACGTTTACACCAGTTTAATGAAATAAATATTAATTAAAAATGCTTTTACTTTCATCAAAAGTTTAAGTAACGATTTTATCATACTAATCAAACTATTATAATTAATTTTAAAACCGATTAGACTAATTATAATCAAAGAAAAATTTATAAATATTTTGTAATTCAAAAAAATTTTTTCGTTAAAAAAAACATTGTTTTTAATTAAAGGTCAAGACTCTTCCTTGAGTATAACCTTATAAGGGCAACAAATAGCACTAATATTATAATAAAAAAACTTATTTATTCTTTCGGAGATTAGATACGTTCCTCGCCATAAAAAATTCTTAAATAAATTTTTTATAATAAATTTTTAAACGCAAATATCTCAGATATTTATCCACAAACCGGAAAATGTATTCACTACATCTTCCACCTTACCTCACTAAACAAACTCATAATCAGCCTCCCACCACAACCCCCACACCCACCCACCCAAAACCCCCCCAACAAACCCCAAAAAATCTCACCATGATGCAGGTATCCCCTGGCGATGGCATCCACAGCATGAAGCGCGTGCTCCGGACTGGCCGCCGCCGCGGCAGCAGCCGCAGCAGCCGCGGCCGCCGCGGCCGCCGATGGCAGCGGTGGCTGGAGCAGCAGCGCCGAGGCCGGCCCAGCAATCCCAGCCGGCAGTCCGCCGGGAAAGAGCCAGGGGTGCGCCGGTCCAGGGCCGCCCGGCCAGTTGGCCGCCGCCGCCGCGGCGGCTACGGCCGCGTGCTGGGACTGAGACTGGGACTGGGACTGGTGCTGGGACTGGGACTGCGACTGGGACTGGGAGGAGCCGAAGTAGGGGTGGGATCCGGCGCCGGCGTAGAGACCGTAGCCGGCGGCCCGGGCGAACTCGGCGGCGGCTCGCTCGGCCGCTCGGTTGCGCAGGATCCTGTTTATGCTGCTGACTGACGGTGCTGTGGCGTTGCTGCAGACGCCTGGAATTAGAGCGGGTGGTTTTAGGGGGGGTTGGATTTTTAAGGGGGGTGATGTTGCGGAGGTGGTTTTGGATGTGCTCTCTAAAGTTGATTAGTGCAAAATGCTCCACTACATAAAAAAAGTGGAATTCCCACTACACGATTATTTAATTCACTAACTAATCGTGAATTTTTTACTATTTGTTAGTGGGAATTCCACTATTTTTTATGTAGTGGAGCATTTTGCACTATTTCAACTTTAGAGAGTGTGGAGTTGAATGATTCGAGATTGTTTGTAGCATTGATTTTGAGGGTAATGATTTTTTATGTAAGACGCGTCAAGAAGGCAGTTTTGTGCGAAAACTTGTGTAAGTTTATCGGATGCTTTTCACCGGATGTATGTATGATGGTCGAAGAAAATACCTGTTAGAATGTTTTTGAAGTCCTCCAATAGAATTAGATAAACATTGGAATTATTTAATACTAAAACGTTCCAATAGGTATTTTCTTTAGCTAATGTATATAAAAATTAAGATTTGAGAGCCGTGTATGTTTAAAACTATAGGTACCGGTCAAACTTTCAATTAACAATGTCGTGTCATTTGAAGGTACACAATATTAAAAATGTAACTTAAGTTATATTAATAATTTAAGAAAAACGTAAGTTATTCGTTGAAAAACAATTTCAATGATGATTACATATAATTTCAAGCACGTAAAGCATTTTTATGTTATGACTAATTGCAATGACTAATTAAGTGCCCATACCGCGAAAAAAATAATGCGCACATTGACGAAATTTTGTTTGCTTTTTTACGCATACTAACATAACAATTAACCCAAAGCGTAATGCAAAATTTAAATTCGAAAAATTTTAGTATTTAGTAATCGATCTTCCAAGAAACGATTATACAAACATAAAAAAAAGTGATAAATTACTATTTTGCAATGAATATACACCGATTCTATCAGTTATAACTGCGTCATTGTAATTAAGTGCAAAATCACTGTATTGATTGGAGAGTATGAAAGTTCACTTATTAAAATACTAAGTATTTTCTGTAATATCTTATTAATTTTGATAGCCCCTGATCAAGCGGCTTGGCCAATATTACTGTTTTTATATTAATTAAGCATATTTTCAGGTTTATGTGGAAAAATTTTGTTCATTATTACTTTAAAATCAGCAATTAAAAGATAATGACGAAAATAATTACTAAAACAATAATTTATTCGAATTTACTAAAAGAAAATGTTTAAATCAATCTTCAAATCACTACTATTAAAACCAAACATCCGTAAAAAATACTTAGGTCCCATCAACCCGCATTAACCCCGGCAATTTACAATATCACAGCGAAACCCCGCATCTCCACACCAACCACTAAAAATCCCACCACCACCGCTGAAATTAACATTCCTTAAATCCACTCCCGACCTATAAATTTTAAAAACTCGCATCTCCAACAATTACCCGCGCACTCAAAACCCATCCCCATAACGAGCGCGTATATTTGCCCACACTGGCGTGATGCGCTGGCAGCGAGAAAAAAAAAGGCCGGCCTTCCGTGACGCGCGCGCAAAGCATTTCCAAATAGCAGAATATCGCGCGGGCGCTGGGCATATAATAATTGATGCCCGAGAAACCGTTTACCCGCCGCCTTATGTATAGCCGAGCGTTCCGCGAAAAAAAAGGCCCGGGCTTTTAAAATAAAATGCGCGCTCCCGTGCGCTGGCGGATCGACCTTCCCCGCTTATATATATTCATATATATAATCATCCGGGACACAAAACGTTCCGCGAGCCGGCTTACAATGCCCATCATCGTCACGTAAAGGCCAGCCAGAAGCGGGGATGGCGCGCGAATTAACAACGACGCGTATACATAAACACACATACAGAGACTTACGTTACACATGCGTAAATATATATGCATATTATAAGAGAAGGCTTACCCTCGGAGATCAATCGCTCCCGGATCTCCCAGGCGAATATGGTGGGGTTCTCCCGCTTGTACTGCTCGATCTTGGAGACGACCGCGGGCGTCGCTACCTTGGGCTTGCTGCCGCCAATGAGGCCCGGTGGGCGGAGGGTGCCTGCAACATCCACAGTGAGAGAGAGAGGAGAGAGAGATAAGTAGGAGTGAGTGGAAATATCAAGCGCCCGGCAGCGCGGCGCTACTCTTGGCATATATGGAAAGAGACAGTGTAGAGAGAGAAAGATAGAGATGAGGCGTTAATGCGCGCCGCGTACCTTGGTACAAGCGGTCGTAGCGGAATGCTTTTGTATCTAGATGCTTCCTCGAGTTGCTCAATAATTGCTCGGAGGCGAAAGTATCTAGACATAAAAACGGATATATCAACATTAGGTGGCATGTTTATGAGTATACGCTGGGTGTCGGGTTGCGCACCTTCGTTTTTTGTGCTGGAAAGTATGGTGTTTTGGGGAGTTTGCGTGGTTTTTTGAGTTGAGGTGCTGCGTTTTACCATACTTTTCAGGCGAGAAGGTGCGTGGTACGTTATACTTATATCTATAATTTGTTGGAGAGAGCTTGCTTCTTACTTTTTTCGAGCCACTTTGATAATTCTAATTCAATTTTGCTCTGAACATTAATTTTAGAGGTATTTTCAAATGAATTATTCTCAAAGCTTGTAATATTCTGAATGAGCTTGGATGACTCTCGAAACCCACTTGAATAGGGAATAATTCTGAATGAGAAACCGCATTGCGTTCCCAGTAAAGCCTCACGTTTTTTACCTTTCACGAAAACTACCTTTACCGAAAAGATCGTCATTACTTGTTATTTAAACTTCTGAGAAGCTACTTTTAAAAACACTTATACATCGTACATCTCGAATGTGTAATCTCGATTCTTATAGAAAATCCTTCACGTCTGCAACAGCCAAGCCAATTATTTCCATTTCAATGTACCAGTTTCCATCATTATAAAGATTTTTAAAATGCAACGTCTCGTACACTAATGGTAACTCAACTGGACCACACAACTAACAAACATGACTTTCCATTTTCCCTAGACAAAAAAAAACCAATATCTCCAACCACCCATCAACCTAAATTCCAAAACCAAACTCAACCCCAAAAAACCCCCCGGTGCCCTTATCCTCAACCTTCTCCTCGCAACCCAGCCTCGCCGACCTCCTCTCGCACACAAAAGGCCCCGCGTCCTCTCTCACATATACGCATACCGTTATTAATATAAAAATAATGGCGTGTCGCGCTGCCTGGGTTCGCGTGCGCTCTCACGGATCAAGTGCGTGCTAATGGGCAGCTCCTGCGAGAATTCCCCCCGTGGCCTCCTCTTTTGTTTGCGAGAGAGACCAGGAGAGCGCCTCTCTCGGCCCCCGTAGCATTTAATAAAGGAAACCGCACAAATCGGTCAATTATCTTGCGTCAGAGCGGCTCCCGAAGGTGAATACGCTGAATATGCTTGACCTCGCGTGCTGCCGCGCGCGAGCAGCTCTCTGCGAATCGATTCTCTCGACGCGCGAGCCGACAGCGAAAAATTCCCGCGCATAGCGGCGGCGTCTAGTAGGCGCACACACGACGCACGACGAGAGGCTGAAGTGGAGGAGGGAAGATTATACTGTAGTGGTCTGTATCATTCCCTGGGATATGGGCTTTTTGCGGCTGGTTGTTAGAGGAGGGAGGGTTTTCTTTTATAATTAGGGGTGGGGGGTTTTTTATGAGGTCGCGAGGGTTGGGAGGATGGTTGGATTTGAGGATTTTGAGAGAGGGATGACAGGCGAATTTGCATGCTCATTAAATGCAAATTGCGAGGAGTAAGTGAAATTTGGCCGCGATTCGGGGTATACCGAGTGAAATCGTGAAAAGGGACTATTTTTGCCTTTAGCGCGATTACCCGGCTTTTTTGTGTTTGAGAGGAGGATTACAATTTGCGGGAAAAGAAGCGAGTCGATGAGAGCAATTTCGGAGGAGAAAATCGATTTTGTAACTGCGTCATTATGTATTGAATTCGGGGTAGCTTTGAGTGAGAGAGAGAGAAAGAGCGCCGAGGGTACACACAAAGGAGGCACGTTAAAAAGCAGTTCAGTCGATTTTCGCCCGAGGCTGACACGTCAAAACCTCACGCTTTTTCATAGTTATTGACATGCTTATTTCGCTTGGAGAATTTAAATGTTCCCGCTCGAGTGGGAACGAATTACGGATTGAAATATCAATGTACTGTTGGTATAATTTTAAATAACAATAATAATGTTTAAAACTGAGAGTGCGCTTCGTTATTTTATTTCGAAGATTTTAATGACCTTACTTGTGATTTAACAAATTTTAATTGGCTTTATTAAGGATTTCAAAATAATACATTTAAAAAGTAAGTTATAAAAATGGTTTAGTGTATGTAATAGTTTAATCCTGATTTTTAATAATACTAAAAGTTGAAACGTAAAATTATTTCATCCGTAATATCTTTTAGTACTATAATTAGTAACATAATTAAGTGATCCAGTTAGTCTCATATTGTATCACTGTATCACTGCAAATTTTCATGAATGAAGCAAAATTACGTATACTTTGCCGAATTTTTTAAGTTTATAGTTTGTAAATTATTCAATGTGGTTTCTAAGTTTATAACTTAAAGTCATTTTATTATTCGTTATAATAAACGTGCTTACGAATTTTGTTATCCATTTAGCTGTCAGTGTTTATTTCTTAACGTGAGCTATTCCGCGAGATTTTATAAAGTATGACTGTAAACTATCAATGAACTCGTATATTGGAATATTTATAGTATACATTTCGACACAGGTGTGGAATTTGATTATTTAATTTATGAGAAGTAAGGGAGAAAAGTCGAACAAAGTACAAAACAATTTTCACGCGAGTGTCGAACTATATTTTATGCCACAAAAGCTCATGACGATAAAAATCATGATTTTAAAGATAAAGTGGTATAAAGAATTTGTGTACACTAGATCTATTAAATGAAATTGTTAAAATTTGCATTTAATGTATAATAATGTACAATTGTCTTCTTTGAAGACTACTTCAGAATGTGATAAATAAAATACAAAAAAAATATGTTATGACGGAATCGAAATCAACATATCGACGGCTTCATTTTGAAATGACTTATCTTCTAAGCTGATACAGAGAAGATAAGTCTTTTCGAATTAGATCCCAATAGTTCTGCCCAATACTTTTTAATAAAAAATAGATATATATTCTATAAACTATAAAGAAACTAAATCCATTTAGAAAAATTGGAGTTGTCGAAGGTTTAAAAAAGTTATTTAACGTTAATCTTAAAAAACAGTGGAATACGTGTAATTCGACAATTTTCCTCAACTTTCAATTTTAATAGTATTTATTATTTATTAGTGTTTTGTAACAGTTTACAAAATAATCAATAGATATAATTGTATAATTACTTTATTTATCGAGGCACCCTTTATTTTCGACACTTAGCGAAAGAGCGTCCTTAATCAAAAATAATAATAATCAGAAATTTAAAGATAGATTTACAACAATTATACCATCTTTAGAATAAATTAAGTCACTAGGAGAGATCCAAACCACACTTTACTATTAATAGGAGTAGTATTTGAAATAAAATCTCTCTTGTATAAAGTTTCAAAATTTTTTCATTTCCTCCTCTTTTAAATTCTGGTAAAATGTATTATCATACTCTTCTGTATGATATTCAATAGTAACAGAATATATTAATAATGGAAGGTGAATACAAGTTGAAAATATTAAGAATTGTCACTATAATATAATCTGGCTTCGCACTTAAAATTAGAATTCAACTATTTAATTTTGTTAAAAATTTTTGTATTGCGATTAATGTAGCTATTCTATTAATGAATACTAGTTAAATTTAGAATAAGAGAATATTTTAATTAGTATTTTGTATTCGCTTAAAAATGAGATCGGAAACACTAGTCTCTACTATTCAAATACCTGACAGATAAAAATACTTTAAAAAAAGACGACAAATTTTTTTGGATCTATGTTATTATTTGAATATATTATAAACATGACATTTCTGGTCTTCTGAAACTTATTATGATGTTTCTTCTATTTCTGATCATCCCGATTGATATTCTGTATACGGCAATCAATATTACAAAAAAATATAATAATAAAATCTATCCTAAAGAAGTTCGCAACCACGCGGTGAGCGTATTTTACTTCCAAAGGTGTCCATCCGTGGGCAATCCCGACGGTATCCATATGCAAGACTACGACACGTACAAATGGAAAATGCGATGTTATTATCATGAAAACAAATAAATTAATGTATTAATTTCTATTTATACAATTATTGACTTATATCTTAAATGTAATAACACATAGCAAGCACGTTTCTATATATATAAAAATACTCATCGTTAATTCGCAGATTATTCCTTTACAAATAGTGACTTTTTAACTATCAATTATAATTTTTGGTTAGTAAAAAGTAATGAAAATAATTCAAACCATATCTTTTACGTCTCTTGTTTTACTATCATTTACTATCAATCTGATAAATGACAAAAAGAAGAATCTTTCTTAAAAAAGCTCCATTAGAAATGACTGAATTACCAAATAAAATTTGTACAACGTAGAAAAATAGACTATAATAAAACGCGCTTATCAGTTTTAATTTGTATATCACCGTATCGAAAACATAACGATATCACAACAATGTTAGCGGAATATCAGCTCCGTTAATTTTCATTTAAATTTACGCCTATATATACGGCGAACGCCGCCGATGGGAGCACCAAAAAAGTCAGGGAAAACTTATTGGCAGTGGCGCTTTTATCGCTATGTTCCGATCTCGGGATCGGGAATCAAAGCTATACCGGGCCTTTATTTATGCGCGAAGCCATCAAGTGGCGCCTTTAACGATGAAAGTTTATACGCATAGTTGCTGCGCTTAAAATTACCTGCCCGGGATTCTCTATAGGTGCGAAGTAGTTAAAACGAGTACAAAGTTTAAGCGCGCACCGTTACGTTTTATATATTTAAATTAGCGGTATTGGAAAAATTGTGTGATTTTATACGAGACGCAATTGGCGCTTGATTATAAATAGAATAAATTGAAGCGTCAATACTTTATTAAGTTTTCAACAAAGTATCTACGGGCTTGAAGAAATAGCTTTTATAACCAATATATTAATAGGAAATTCCATTCGTGTAAATACTAAATTTCAGGTTCGATTTTATGTGCCTCTTTGCTCGAAGGAATTTCGTAATCTGATGTGTTGGTATCTCAATTACCTAAAACCAGTACGAGATCAGAAAAGATTTCATACTCTCGTTCATTAAATAAGGATAATTTTTTGTACATAAAAAAGCTATAAAAACTATAAAATTATCAAAAAAGAGATATTTTCTTAGATACTATGGAATAGATAATGGCACTTGCATCGATCAGATGTCAAATGTATCCAAATCGTCGTAAAGGTATTTATAGTGATTTCTGTATTTACTTCCAACTTTATGAAAATATTATATTTTATGTCTAATAAAAAAATCTATGACTGTAAATAATTGTAAATTCATT